>JASANC010003639.1:0-47732 GCA_030248135.1 Theristus sp. LFF4_11
CTACACTTTGGTAGTCTGGTTTCTGATATACTAGTTTGGAATGCTAGTACAATCAATTTTCATCAAAGAGTTCTCTTTTGCGTGCAATCGCGGTATTTTGCAGCCGAACCGACCACCACTAGAAAACTTTCCTTAATGAAAAGCCGCCTGTACTCAAAAATTGCAAGAGAAAAAAGAAGGCTCATAATTTTTTTGTTAAAACTGTAAATTAAAAGTACATGGTTCCAATGCTTTCAAAGCTATTAACTACAATGTACCCAGTTCCAATCGGCGTCGCGTTAATGTGCGTGCTTGTTTTGGTCAGTTCAATGCCTTTCTGCATCTGATCTGGAACAACATATCCATGTACATACATATATCCAAGGCGCTAGTTCCTCTGAGTTGCCTTCCTCGTATGGTATAATTTCCTGGTTTAAAACGATCGTAAAACTTCCGCTTAAACACGCCGTAGTTTCAGTTTTTTTCGCAAACTTGTTGGCAAGCCGTGAAGTACAAATTGTGCAATTTTCACACTGTTTTCCCTCCCTGAATTTTCCGTGTTATTGAAGGGTGTGTGTGTCGCCTCAGTTTAAGCCAGATCTTTTCATGTTACTCTCATGGCGTGAACATGAATCTTGTCAAGAGCTTTTGATGTGTCGCGAAGTAAAATCGTACCAGACCGCTAACATAATTGCATGTCTTTTTTAAATGTGGTAACTGTAGCATCAAAAACAGCTTTGTCATCTGCAACATTCATAAAGTGGATCAGAATTCTTTCTTTTGATTAATTGCTTAACGTACATTAATTTAAAGAAAAATGTAACAAATTCTTATTTTGGAGTAAGTGTGGTAAGTCAAATGACTAGTAGCCATGGTGACATTTTGATTGTCTTTCAGTGTTTTTTGTTTCCCTTTTGTTCGTGAATTTTTTTATATTTTTTATGGCCCTTTGTTTCTCCAATGGTTCCATATTGTCAAAATATACGGTCGGGTACTTTGTTGTATCTGGGTTTTAACCCACTCAATTTTTCTGGCTTACTTTGAAGAAGGGGTTGGTCATGCTTGAAATAGATCTTGCTGGTCTTTCTCGTCTGCCTAACACTCTCTCTTTGTGTGCCGTAATTGGTTAGAATGCATGAAACGAAGTTTCACATGCAACGCGTTTTTGTTGTTGGGTTTCTGGTTGAGTTGAGAGGTTTTTCAAAAGAAATAAAAGTTGCAAAGCTGAAACCGGCGCCTGCAACGTTTTAAAACCATATTTCTTCCTTTGAATTCTGTTTTTCTTTCAATAAATGCGTTTTACCGATCGCTTTTCATTTTTTAGCCAGTTCAAAAGGCTTTTTACGCATTTTTTAACTTTATAACAAATCCTGAAAATTTTAGCGCTAAATTTAAACATACATGGTTAAGTTTGAACGTTTAAGAACGGAAGTAATCAACCGGAAGATAAAATATTTCATTTTTAACAAGATTGTCATTTTTGTCTGTTAAGCCCACTGTGAAAGTATTTTCAGTTCATATTTAATGTATTCCATGCTTTTAAAGTACATTATTAATACATATGTACGGTATAATGAAATCATTCATATTTTTGGGTCCCAATCCAAGTTTAACTAAAAAAAACATCTTTCAAAATACAGCAGTCTTTTTAATGTATCCGCAATCAAGTTAATGGTCTGTTCAATTTACTCGACTAAGTTCGACTTTACAAGTTTTCAACTGTGATCCAATGACAGGGTGGACGAAATAACTGCTTCTTTTGAACATAAAATGAAAAAAGTTTGTCCAAAGTACATGTAGCTGGAGTGATAAGAATGGTTGCTATGGTTTAAATTTTAAAAATTGCAGTTGGGTATTGAGATGTCTTTCCCATAAATGTGGCCACATAAAGGTTGTCCACGAAATATAAACTGATTTCGTTACTTCATCTTACCACCCTGAGTGTTTCTTTGCCTTCATTATATCGAGTAGTTCAAGCAAAAGGACATCGATTTGTGAACGCTTCAATGGATGAAGATTGTAGAGAAAAGTCCGTGAATGGCCGAGATTTATGTGCTGTGTGTCGTGCGCGATCAAAACAGACACAGTAGTAGTAGAAGCACCGGCGAAAAAACGCACGGTGGGTTAAGGAAAGTTCATCACAGTTTGTGTTCACTCATAATTTTGTTTCGCGGTTTTTTAATTGACGGCATTTGCTCACTTGTACACACAAACCAACAGAAATATTTGAAACAATTTTTTATATGTTCTTCTTGGCTGATTTCGAATGAATCCAAACCCTATTGTTGGCGTATAAAACAGCACAAATCGTAAAAATACACAATGTATACACAAAAAAGCCGCTCTAGACTTTATGGTATGTTTGCATTCATCCTCTCCCAAACGTTTTAAAAAGCCGTTTTATAGCAAAAACCGAACGGAAAAAGATGGATAAAACGATAAATCGAGAAATAAATCGCGTCGCTTTTGCCGAAGTGAAAGGCTCTCTGCATGCCTTGCTCGACACTCAAGTTTCGAGTAGATTATAGTTGTTTTTGGTGTGTTTCAATGGTTGTGCATCAATCAAACACGCTCAATGTTTGTGAAGAAAATGTCATTTCTTGAATCACATACGCTTTTCGAGTTTGAATTCAAACGAAAAGCGCCGCAGTTTCGGATCGGAGTAAGAGTTGGAACAAAAACTAGCTTTTCTAGAATCTTGTTGTACGGTACATGACTGCGTCCACTGTACATGTAGATCAATTCGTAAACGGAAACTGCGATGTGTGATGTTAACGACTTTTTCGAGCAGTTTGCGTTTGCTGTCTTGCTTTATCGCCTTAGAATACGAAAACCTCTTCAAGTTTATAGCATCTTCAGACAACATGACTGGTTTGTTTTCTTGCTTCTAAGTCGATTAGAGTCGGCACTTCCCCAACCATTTGAGTTCCAAAACTTTTGTACTGAATAGTAAGGATCGAAGAATGTGTGATTCGAGCCACAAAGAGTCTGCCGTCTGGATGGACTAATAAGGTATATTCTGCTTGACTAACATCACTTTTGCATACCAACCAAACCAGATCTTCAAGAAGTCGCACCTTGTGACTAAAATTTACTTTGATTGACAGTGAATGTGTGCCATTTTAACTTGGGAGATGTGGCATCAAAAAATGGATGTTTTGCAATAAAAAACTGCATATTTTATGTAGTATCAATCAAATACTTTAATGTACAGTATGAGCCGTACCTCGTTAGTATCGGTAACGGCACGTCCGTAAGTTGTATATGACCTCGACAATATACCGAATTATCTTTCGTTTATTTATTTGGCAAAACCTAACCTTTTACCAAAGCACCTTCGCAAAACAATAATCATGGCTAATCAGGAGAACACGTAAAACTCTTTGCTCTGTTTGCTCTCACCATCAAAAGTCCCTCAGGCGAAACCTGGCTCGCTACTTTAGAGGAAGCCCTGAACTGCGTATACACGTACTTGCTTTTGCGTTGATGAGCTTAAATTTCCAATCGTCAGTGCCGTACGTTTTGTGGGTTCCAGTGGGACATGTGGTAAAGTGGTTTAGTGTGCGCATCTTCAGTTTCGCCCTGCATTTTGCAAACGTGCGGCATAGACAGACGGCGGTTTTTTATTGACGTGCCGCACAAACGACCAAGTCAAAGGAAAAAAACAGTAGTGCTCGCGATTTTACTGCGTGGTGTGGTACGTGTACATTGTACACCCGCGGGAAACACTGCGAAGTAAAAACCACAAATTCTTTCGTTGTTTAGCAGTTCCGGCGCTAAAGTCGTTAAGACTTATTTATTATGTGTGCTAGTTTTGCACCCAATTAATAATCTTGATTTAATCTGGATTACTTTGTTCGGGCGATTTAAACGAAAAGCCTCTTTTTATATCTACCTATTGTTTAATAAAACAAAACTTTTTAAATTCTAATTCATCTAAAAAATTTGAAATAAGAAAAATTAAAATTCATCTGTTTCAGGCGGATCCCATCATCGTAATCAGAGAGATCACCGAACTCTCAAATGGCAATAACCTATTATTAAGCAATTTTCAGTGAACCTCAACTACATAAGTCCAATACCGGTATTATAAGTAAAACATTTTTCGATTCGCCCACCTGAGGTTCAACGACCATTTTGTCAAATATAAGGTTTCCAAAAGAAACACCGCAGAGAAATCATGTCCAAGATGCCGCCGTCGCCGTGTGCCAATAGTACTGGCGGCCACCAACGCAGCGACTCCAGTGCCACTACACCATCGTCAGGATGCACCGTGAATTTCAGCAATAACTCAACGACTTCAGCCAAAGAACGTGCTACTACCGTCGGAGAGCTCACGAGCGTCAAGTCAAAGGGCAACAAATCGCTGTCCAAGTTTTTCTTTGCGCTCAGCGCCGTTTATTGGGTGACAATGACCGGACTTGTGCTGCCGATTCTCTGTATCGCATTCTACTATTTTCTGTTGTTGCCGATCAGCTTTATCAGGTTAGAATTCTAGTTTTTATTCTGCTTTATCAACGTTTGTTTTTTGCTGTTAGAAACTTAAGGACATCTAAGATTTGAAACGAAGCCAACAATACGTTATTAAGTAAAGTTTAAAAAAATTGAAAAATTCTCCAATTTTGAGTCACGATCTCTATCTTGCAATCGAGCACAAAATCGCGCGATTCACCAACGAACATTGGGTGGCCGGTTTCCACTGGTACGGCATTGAAGGTAAGTATTATCCTTTCTTTTGGTTTCGAGGCTTAATGCATTTTGACGCAATTCAAATTTCCGACGTTCTCATCTTGAGGATTCGTTTTTTTTGCTTCAGTTGTGTCCCAAAGCGTCAAACTTTTGCCTGCAAAGTTTCTAAAACAATAATATTTTGTAAAAGTTGTAAGTTAAGAATGTTATTATTTACTTTTTTACATATATGTTGTGTGCAATTCATGAGCATGCAATGTACATGTACAGTTTATGTCATCTGATACAAATAGAGTTATATACCTTTAGTTTACCCACTAAACCACTCATGAATAATAAACTTATACACAGTGGTCGAATATGGCGAAGAGATCGAACAAGTTGCCGAGGAGCGTTGTATCGTGATGGCGAACCATTTAGGATTACTTGACCATTTCATCCTGATGAGCTCAATGCACGAGAAGGGATCCGTCACTGAAAGGGTAAGTACTTTTTTGTTAAACTTCGCAACCAGATCAGAATAAGGCTGATGTACTGGAGAAACTTTTCTTGATATTTTCCGCAGAGTTAGAAATCCTGTGCTTCAACCGGTTATCAGACCTTTAATCAGAAACTAAACTACGCCTAACCATTCTTAACTACACCGCAGTTAGTCTGTCATTTCCGGGTGCATGATTGATCATAATTTCTTTCTGTGCGTAAATACATGTACACAAGATCGTATCAGAATTAATAAACACAAATTGATAATACGAAGATAACTAAAACATATTATATACTTAAAAATGTGTGTTTCAGTGGATCTGGGTGATCTTCCACATCTGGCAGTGGACACCGTTCGGCATCGCGTGGATGCTGCACGGCAACTATTTCATTAATGGCGGCCGCGACAAGCGAGCGCGACTGCTGGACGAATTCCGGCAGCATCTGCGCACGTGCTACTGGCGTGACGAGCACACCTGGATCGTCGTCTATCCGGAGGGCTCACGGCTGTTCCTGATCAGGGAGACGAGTCAGAAGTTCGCACGACAGACGGGCGGACCGGAGCTGAAGCACACGGCAGTGCCGCGGCTCGGAGCACTTAGTGCAATGTTAGAGGTAGCGTAAGGACCCGCGTCGTCATGCCCCTTTTGTAGTGATGAGATGAAAAAAATAATTCAATCTTTCGCAAGCTTCAATCACCTATATACAAGTGTAATAAGAGATTAGTCTGAATCTGCAACTACAACGAAAGGTTTCAAAAAGGGTATTGTGGTCTGGCTCTGGCAGCAATCCTGTTTTTTTTTGTTTTTGGGTTTTCGTTTCTATAGAAAAACTTCGTATCATACCTTCGTTTTATGCATGACCATAAAAGGATTAAGGTGATCCTCTTGAAACGATTACGAACATAAATCTATGTATTTCATATTTATTGCACAACTTTATGTAGTAAAATTATCAGGCATATTCAGCAAAAAAATTAAATAACAACCCGTGCCAGGAATGCGGCCCGCGCGAACACCGCAACGGCGTCCGGTGCAGTCGCGACGCTTCACACTGTCCGCCGACGTGTCACAGTCCGATCAAGTACATTGTCGACGCGACACTCGGCTACCCGGACGAGTTCGTCGCCGGTCTCGAGCAAGTGATCGGCGGCGAGGTGCCTGTGCCGCCCGACCACCGGTACTCGGTCGGCATCCACTATCGCATCCATCCGGTGCGCGACATTCCGCGGCACAGCGAGGCGGCGCTGCGCCAGTGGACGAACGAACGTTGGGTGGAGAAGGACAGACTGCTCGACGACTTCTACCGCAGCGGCCGCTTTCCCGGCTGCGGACGCGTCGTGCGGTACTCGCCGTGGCGTACGGTGGCGATCGAGCTGTTCTGGTGGCTGTGCTGGTACGTGCACTGGCGCGTCTGGATGCGCCCGCTGGCGTCGTTGGCCGCCGGATTCTTGTTTTGACGAGATTTTGACTGAGATGACTACAGATGAAGTTTTCTTAGTTACCGTGAAATTGCGGTCACAGGATAAACAGATTAAAAGATTAAAATTACAAAAAAAATCAAAGACAATCTAATAATGACTAAAAGGGCATCTGGAGGTGGGCAAATGGTAATTTGTTTCTTGGACTTATACATGAACGCAGTTCGCAACGCCGAAGAAACCACTGTTCGGTTTGCCACTATCGGAAAATGTTATGTGCATATAGACCGCACTCATATAATCGTGATTTTACGGTAATGCTGACTAGTCGTTTTGCGCTTTAAATCTGTTTTTGTGCCCATATCGATCGAACAAACAACACTGAAGTTTTTTTACTATTTTCTTGTTTTTTGGTGGTTATTTTCATTCTGGAAGTCGTGAATAAATTTTTTCTACTCTCGTCCCTGCTGGCAATAAACCCCGTCTGAACTTTTATTTTTAGTTACGATGTACTTCGAACAAGAATGTCTGCTTTCCAATGGTGAAAACTATTTGATTTTTTTTATGTTCAACTTACTTAGTTTTTTTTCGCTTGTGGTTATGTTTGTGGTTACAACTTGTGTTCGTTGTGTTCCTGACTCAATCATTTTCTCGATATAGTAGCTAAGTAGTGATTTTCTTCTTTAGTTTAAGTAACTTTTACTGTTAAGTTTGAGTTCTTGATTTTCAGTGTTCAATTTGAGTTTCATTTAGTTTGAATTTTCAATTTGAATATTCTGATTTGGTTCTTGGTATACTTCGAACCTTCTTCTGAAAGGCATAATCAATTTTTTTTTCTTTTTTCTTGACCTTGATGTTAATCGATATAAATATTCATCAGCTAGGACCACGTTGATTTTGCAAATTTCAACATTCTATCTTTTAATTAACTTTGCAACTTTATTCTTCGAAACCAACTGATGTTGTGCATCTACATTGTAATTTTATCCTTTTTAAGTGCGCATCATTATCTCTATATTTTTATAATAACGAGCTTTTGCTGGAAATTCTGGTTTTAAAAAATCTCATGTACAGCCCTTTTTGTAAAATATATAGAAGATGCTACCATTACGTGAAAACTAATGTACATGTAAGTTTTGTTATACTTTGTTTTGGAGTTCCCTTTTAGTTCCACACATTAACGAAGATTGACCAGCTCAATAATTGATTGATTGAAAATATGTTTGTGATTTATGAGATGCTCTTCACGATTTTAATAAGAGTATCTTTAATTTCAGAACTTTATGGTATCTAGATACTTTGTGTTCTTTCTGTGACGACATTCCAATATTTATAACGACAGGTGTTTTGTTGCAGTGCATTCTTACCGTTTTTTATTCCTGTGCATTTTGCTCCATTTACCTAATACATTTACTTTTTACATGAATTTTCGTTGCTACCGGTATATGAGTTACATTCTTTGCTTAAATCATTACTGACATAATACTACTTAGTACAACATTACGTTTTCAGTTTTTCTTTCGCCGTTTGGTTTCCCAATCTTTTTTTACAATCGTTTGAAATGCAGTTGCGTTGTTCTGAATAAAAAGCATTGATTCGGATAATGTGTTTTAAGACCCGATTTTTCAGAATAGCAACTTCCTCTAGGCACTAGAATGCAAAGTTTTTCCAATTTAAACAAATCATACATCATTCTAACCGCCTTGACACCTGATTCCGAAAATCACATTTATTTTTTGATTCAAAGTCATTTAGGGCCTAAAAATGGCCAAAAACCGTTTTTTCGGGGCCCTTTCAAAAAATAGTGTTTTTTCAGCTTTTTAATGAAACTACTACAAAAATAAAAAAAAACATTCGATTCGCCTTGATCTGCTAAACATTTTTTGTAAATATACTGTGCCCTAAAAATAAAGTTTAAAAGGTGAATTTTTAAAAAAACTGATTTTGAAGCCAGTTGTTTATCTTTTTCGGGTCTTTAGAACCGTTTTCGGGGCATAGTATGGGGGTCCACCAAAAAGCCCTCCGAAATAGCTAGCTCTGTGCCAAGTTTCATTTTCAATTTCGGTCGGCTGGATAACTAAAAAATAGTTTTACTGTTGGTACCCAGAACGCGATTTGGTCATCATGACACCGACATGCACCTGAACATGTACCACGTGCTGCAACCAGGTGTACTGTGAGATAAAATAAAATAGTGCATCCAAAAGCCCACGAGACCAGCTAATAGTGCCTCAAGAATCAGTCGTCGAAGTGCTTATTCATGGCCATAACAGCGGAGCTATTTTTGCTCACAAGTGTGAACTATTGGTTAAAGACCCAATGATAATGTTAGTTTTTGGGGGTTTTCAGCAATTTAGAACCGTTTTCGGGGCATAGTATGGGGGTGCACCAAAAAGCACTCCAAAATAGCTAGCTCTGTGCTAAATTTCATTTCCAAATTCGGTCGGCTGGACAACTAAAAATGGTTTTACTGTTGGTACCCAGAACGCGATTTTGTCACCATGAGACCTACATGCACCTAAACATGTACTGCGTGCTGCGGCCAGGTGTCATGTCAGATAAAACAAAACAATGCATCCAAAAGCCCACAAGACCAGCTACTAGTGCCACAAGAATCAGTCGTTAAAGTGCTTATTCAGTGCCATAACAGCGGAGATATTTTTGCTCACAAGTGTGAATCGTTGCACAAGAACCTCATGATGCTGTTAGTTTTTGTTTTTTTCATTAATTGAGAACCGTTTTCGGGGCATATTATAGAGGGCGCCAAGAAGCACTCTGGCAAAGCTAGCTGTATGCCAAATTCCATTTTCCAAATCGGTCGGCTGGATAAGTAAAAACTGATTTACTGATGGTACCCAGAACGCGATGAACCCATTTGACACCATGAAACCCACAAGCATAGAAACGTGTGCCGCGTGCTGCGACCAGGTGTAATGTCAGATAAAACAAAACAGTGCATCCAAAAGCCCACGATACCAGTTAATAGTGCCACAAGAAGCAGTTGTTTTGTGGAAGTGCTTATCCAGTGTGTGCGAAATTTTATTTCCAAAATCGTTCGGCTGGATATTCAGTGCTAATTATTCTGTGCCACAACACGGAGCAATAGTTGCTTGCAAGTGTTAATCGTTGACTATATTTCTCAACGTTGCGTTCTCACAACACTGTAACCCATTTCGACAGTGACAAAATGGTTTGTTGTCCATAATACCGGATTTACTTGAAATTCAGACTGACCAACAGTAGGTCAAAAATTACAAAGGAAAAAGTTATGTAACACACTGTATGTATATATGAACAGTGTACATACTATGAACACACTTGAACAACACAGAAGTAAAAAGCGTTACAACCGGCGTTTTCAACACAGGGTTCCTCCGTAATTGGGTATATTTTCGAGGTGAATTGAAAACACGCTTTTCAGATAAAGCAGAATTTCACGGATTCTTCAGCTACCGTTTGTCCTTCTGAAACGTATCATACGTATCATTGTCTTTCTCAAACGTATCATTGTATCACACACGGCGGTATCGTTTATCCACAGCTTTCGAAGAATAAAACCAATGGACATGTACGTTGCGTACTGCGCGTGAAGGAATGGATGAATTTGGTGATCTTCTGGAGCACTATTCTCTTGTTCTTCCACCCACGACTCAGCCAGTTCATCGTACGGCGACAGCTACGCAGGCCACCGAATGTGGCCGACCGACTGGAAAGTTCAAAGTTGAAACATTGACTGTTCTTTCGGAGCGCCTCCAGCAGCACTCAACACTGTGGCGCAAACACTGATCCAACTAATTGAACTGAAATCGAAAACCAACAGTATCATTTCTTTTCTTATATGCACGGAAAATCATCAAATACTCTGCTGTGGTACTGAATAGTTGTTTCAACGACTGGTTTTTGTGTAAAAATTAGCTATAACAGTCTAGTGAACCTTCCGATGCACTTTTTGTTCCTATCTGACTGTGGCAGAACAAGACGCTTGTATAAGTGCATGTACAGTACATGTAGTTCTCGGGTGGCGGAGAACTGGTACCCGGAGAACTGGTCACCGGAGAACTGGTACCCTCTCACAAACGCACGCGGAGAACTGGTACCCGGAGAACTGGTCACCGGAGAACTGGTACCCACTGTGGTTTGGCGTGTTTTTGGAGTGTTTTACTGCCTCTGTCTGTTGCTGTTGAATGTTATGTATTTTATTTTTTAGATTAATAAAAATATTTTGTAAACTTTGTTTTGTATTAACTTTTATATTATCATTTCAAATGCACTTTAATCAATCAGTCAAGTTTTATTGACACGAAAAGAACAGTAGAAACACGTGAATACAAATGACATTGAGTTGTCCAACAATAACAAACAAGTGAGTTTTTGCGGTAGTAAAACACGTCATTTTTAAAACGCCTTGCACATAAAAGCGGTATGACTAGCGTTCGATGGCCAACAAATGGAACTTTGATATTTTGGGCTAAAACGATGCTACTAAGTGTCCTGAGTAAGCGCACAGAATTTTTGGGCCAAAGACCCACCCTATCCCGAGTTATGGCCATTTTATGTGTTGGCCGACGGGCGCCGGTGACTCCGGCGACCGATCACCAAATTGCATTTTTTAACCTTTTAAAGCAATTTAACGCAAATCCGAGGTAACCACGTGAAAGAAGAGAACAAACTGAATCAAATCCACTATGTTTTGAATAAATTTAAGAGAATTTTAGTTTGTAAAATTCTTTTGTAAAAATTCACAAGTCTTCAGTAACATCCATAAGGCCCATTCATGCAAGCGCGCGCTGACCAGCTTCATCATGAATGAAGAAATGAAGCTGCGTCAGCCGCTGCGGCTTTTTAGGTTTTTTACCCATTCACGAACGCGCGCGCTGAAGCGCGCTGACGCGCTTCATCATGAATGATGAAGCGGCCTGAAGTGAAGCTGCGTCAGCCGCTGCGGCTTTTTAGGTTTTTTGTCCATTCACGAACGCGCGCGCTGAAGCGCGCTGACCAGCTTCATCATGAATGAAGAAATGAAGCTGCGTCAGCCGCTGCGGCTTTTGATGTCCGGACCCCAAATGCCGCAGCGGCTTGTCTGAAAAATGAAACGTATTTGCATAATTTCTGCGCTTTCAATTGTGATAGATGCAGACCAAAAAGGGAATGAATTTAATTGTGGTAAAATTAAATTAATTGAGGAATACAGTAAGTTTTATTGTGCTGCGTTTGTGAAAGAAACCAACAGATAAAAACGATAAAAGCAACTGGGCTCAGACGGGTTTCGAACTTTGGCCTCTGTGCTGACAGGCACAACATGTTACCACTGCACTATAGTAGTTGACAGGTGGGAACCTCTCTAGGTGTTTGTTCATTAAATGTCATTCAGTTTTATCGTTTTGTGCTGTTGTCTGTGTTGTCTCCGTACGTGCTGTTTAGTACACACTATATACCGCTTCGATTCGTTGTTTTCGCCGTTTCAGTGAATGTTTTGATCTTTTGATTTGTGCAACATTCACTAATCATGTGCTGCCGTTGAGGAAACTTTTTGCAATGAAGCAAAGCTAGCAAAGCTTGTTCTTGCGGGCTGCACACCAGTTTTAAGGGCTGCGCAAATCAGTACCCCACACCGTCGCACGGGTACAGTTCACATAAATTTCACATAAATTTCTTGCACTACTTTTATGCTTTGTTGAGTATTCGTATTCTCACTGTCACACTTATTTTGAGACTAATTACGCTATACAATACTGTTCAGAATCTGTCAGAAAAGTACTAAATGATTTAACAAAAAAGTCTTGCAACATTTGTGAAAGATTGTCACTGACAGCAACATAATCAGCGATTTTGCACACACAAATTTGATGTCCGGACATCAAATGCCGCAGCGGCTGACGCAGCTTCATTTCATCATTCATGATAGCGCCATTCATGGGGGTTGAAGCGCGCTGAAGCGCGCTGACGCGCTTCACTTTGCTACACATTCACGAAGCAAAAAAACAGCGCGCTTCAGCGTGCGTCAGCGCGCTTCAGTTTTGGAGCACATGCGCATTCACGGACGCGCGCGCTGAAGCGCGCTGAAGCGCGCTGAAGTGCGCTATCATGAATGATGAAATGAAGCTGCGTCAGCCGCTGCGGCATTTGATCATCAAATTTGTGTGTGCAAAATCGCTGATTGTTGCTGTCAGTGACAATCTTTCACAAATGTTGCAAGACTTTTTTGTTAAATCATTTAGTACTTTTCTGACAGATTCTGAACAGTATTGTATAGCGTAATTAGTCTCAAAATAAGTGTGACAGTGAGAATACGAATACTCAACAAAGCATAAAAGTAGTGCAAGAAATTTATGTGAAATTTATGTGAACTGTACCCGTGCGACGGTGTGGGGTACTGATTTGCGCAGCCCTTAAAACCGGTGTGCAGCCCACAAGAACAAGCTTTGCTAGCTTTGCTTCATTACACCGGCTGCCTTGCAAACTGCAAAAAGGGCCAAATTCATTCAGAATGCTTTTTTGTACTGTTTTTTATGGTTTCACACCAAAAGTTTTCTGACCTTAGGCGCATATTTATTGAAAAATTGTGAAATGGACTTTCGAAGTGAAGAAAAACTTTGAAAGCTACACCGCAAAATACAGTTTTTTATGAACAATTTTGTACGATTTCTGCATTTTGACTGAACATTCTAGGATGCATTTTGCTTTCACGTTGCTTGCAAATAGTGCATAGTCCTCAAAATGGTGCACAGCCCTCAAAGTGGTGCACAGCCCTCAAAGTGGTGCACAGCCCTCAAAGTGGTGCACAGCCCTCAAAGTGGTGCACAGCCCTCAAAGTGGTGCACAGCCCTCAAAGTGGTGCACAGCCCTCAAAGTGGTGCACAGCCCTCAAAGTGGTGCACAGCCCTCAAAGTGGTGCACAGCCCTCAAAGTGGTGCACAGCCCTCAAAGTGGTGCACAGCCCTCAAAGTGGTGCACAGCCCTCAAAGTGGTGCACAGCCCTCAAAGTGGTGCACAGCCCTCAAAGTGGTGCACAGCCCTCAAAGTGGTGCACAGCCCTCAAAGTGGTGCACAGCCCTCAAAGTGGTGCACAGCCCTCAAAGTGGTGCACAGCCCTCAAAGTGGTGCACAGCCCTCAAAGTGGTGCACAGCCCTCAAAGTGGTGCACAGCCCTCAAAGTGGTGCACAGCCCTCAAAGTGGTGCACAGCCCTCAAAGTGGTGCACAGCCCTCAAAGTGGTGCACAGCCCTCAAAGTGGTGCACAGCCCTCAAAGTGGTGCACAGCCCTCAAAGTGGTGCACAGCCCTCAAAGTGGTGCACAGCCCTCAAAGTGGTGCACAGCCCTCAAAGTGGTGCACAGCCCTCAAAGTGGTGCACAGCCCTCAAAGTGGTGCACAGCCCTCAAAGTGGTGCACAGCCCTCAAAGTGGTGCACAGCCCTCAAACCGGTGTCGAAACAGTGCCGCCGCATAAATTTCTTGCGGCTTGCACGCACACCGGTTTTGAGGGCTGCGCACATCGGTACCCCACACCGTGATGTGAAGTAATTGTTTTCTTCAACTGCGGTTTGGCGTGAAACCTTTTTCCTTTTTTAGCCTTGCCACGGTATGTAGAGCATTGCAAAAAAAGTTTCCTCAACGGCAGCACATGATTAGTGAATGTTGCACAAATCAAAAGATCAAAACATTCACTGAAACGGCGAAAACAACGAATCGAAGCGGTATATAGTGTGTACTAAACAGCACGTACGGAGACAACACAGACAACAGCACAAAACGATAAAACTGAACGACATTTAATGAACAAACACCTAGAGAGGTTCCCACCTGTCAACTACTATAGTGCAGTGGTAACATGTTCTGCCTGTCAGCACAGAGGCCGAAGTTCGAAACCCGTCATAGCCCAGTTGTTTCTATCGTTTTTATCTGTTGGTTTCTTTCACAAACGCAGCACAATAAAACTTACTGTATTCCTCAATTAATTTAATTTTACCACAATTAAATTCATTCCCTTTTTGGTCTGCATCTATCACAATTGAAAGCGCAGAAATTATGCAAATACGTTTCATTTTTCAGACAAGCCGCTGCGGCATTTGGGGTCCGGACATCAAAAGCCGCAGCGGCTGACGCAGCTTCATTTCTTCATTCATGATGAAGCTGGTCAGCGCGCTTCAGCGCGCTTCAGCGCGCGCGTTCGTGAATGGGCAAAAAACCTAAAAAGCCGCAGCGGCTGACGCAGCTTCATTTCTTCATTCATGATGAAGCTGGTCAGCGCGCGTCAGCGCGCTTCAGCGCGCGCTTGCATGAATGGGCCTGATAGCGCACTTCAGCGCGCGTCAGCGCGCTTCAGCGCGCGCGTTCGTGAATGGGCAAAAAACCTAAAAAGCCGCAGCGGCTGACGCAGCTTCATTTCTTCATTCACGATGAAGCTGGTCAGCGCGCTTCAGCGCGCTTCAGCGCGCGCGTCCGTGAATGCGCATGTGCTCCAAAACTGAAGCGCGCTGACGCACGCTGAAGCGCGCTGTTTTTTTGCTTCGTGAATGTGTAGCAAAGTGAAGCGCGTCAGCGCGCTTCAGCGCGCTTCAACCTCCATGAATGGCGCTATAATAGATAGATAATAAATGATTCTGAGTCTAAAATGAAAGTCAAAATGGCAAAACGCCGTCATTAAAAAATTAAACATATAGTTAATTAAATCTAAGATAAAATATTCTTGGAGGTGGGTACCAGTTCTCCGGTGACCAGTTCTCCGCACGCGCAAATCAGAGGGTACCAGTTCTCCGGGTGACCAGTTCTCCGGGTACCAGTTCTCCGGTTACCAGTTCTCCGGGTACCAGTTCTCCTACTGCCGTAGTTCTCATGGTGTCAAAATCGCGGTCTGGGTACCAAAAATAGCTCCGCTGTTATGACACTGAATAAGCACTTTAACGACTGATTCTTGTGGCACTATTAGCTGGTCTTGTGGGCTTTTGGATGCATTGTTTTGTTTTATTTGACATGACACCTTGCCGCAGCACGCAGTACATGTTTAGGTGCATGTAGGTCTCATGGTGACAAAATCGCGTTCTGGGTACCAACAGTAAAACCACTTTTTAGTTAGCCAGCCGACCGAAATTGAAAAAGAAATTTGGCACAGAGCTAGCTATTTCGGAGTGCTTTCTGGTGCACCCCCATACTATGCCCCGAAAACGGTTCTAAATTGCTGAAAACCCCTAAAAACTAACATTATCATTGGGTCTTTAACCAATAGTTCACACTTGTGAGCAAAAATAGCTCCGCTGTTATGGCCATGAATAAGCACTTTGACGACTGATTCTTGAGGCACTATTAGCTGGTCTCGTGGGCTTTTGGACGCACTATTTTATTTTATCTCACAGTACACCTGGTTGCAGCACGTGGTACATGTTCAGGTGCATGTCGGTGTGATGATGACCAAATCGCGTTCTGGGTACCAACAGTAAAACCATTTTTTAGTTATCCAGCCGACCGAAATTGAAAATGAAACTTGGCACAGAGCTAGCTGTTTCGAAGTGCTTTTTGGTGGACCCCCATACTATGCCCCGAAAACGGTTCTGAAGACCCGAAAAAAATAAAAAACTGGCTTCAAAATCAGTTTTTTTAAAAATTCACCTTTTAAACTTTATTTTTAGGGCACAGTAAATTTACAAAAAATATTTAGCAGATTAAGGCGAATCGAATGATTTTTTTATTTTTCTCGTAGCTTCATTAAAAAGCTGAAAAACACTATTTTTTGAAAGGGACCCAAAAAACGGTTTTTGGCCATTTTTGGGCCATAAATGAATGATCGAATTAAAAAATAAATGTGATTTTCGGAATCAGCGCGTCAAGACGGTCAGAATGATGTATGATTTGTCTAAATTGGAGAAACTTTGCATTCTAGTGCCTAGAGGTGGGAGGGGTGGGACGGTATTCTCAAAAAGCCGATCTTAAAACGTATCAACTTAGAAGTTCATTTTAACTCAGTTTAACTTGTTTAATTTAAGATTAGTTTGTGTTGAATTCCGATAAAAGTTAGAAAAACCAAGTTTTAGTCGTTTTCTCGTTCATTCAGAAAGTCGCAGAAAGAAATAGAATTCCAATCGACTTTTCACGATAGATCAAAGGTGTTTAGTGAGTAGAAAAGGCACCGGTACGAAAAGAACATATGCCTATTACAACTGTGTACAGAAGTAATTCAAAATGTAGAAGAATAGTCTTTTTGAACAAAACATCAACGATTTAATAAATCATAACCGGTTTTTGAACATTGTAATTTCAGAGTGAAACACTCGAAGAAAAGTCAAATTCGGTCTGTGATATCACACGCACTGTTTACAGATAGAAAAATCGTCACTCTATTTTTCTCCAGGTCCTTGCGCCCAAACAGCATTGTTTTTTGAGCTTTTCTTGAGACATTATAAAAATCTATAAAAAACATTTTGCTGAAAATTTCTGATGACAAGATCCGATAGAGAATAGAAACGAACGAAAAGTTAAAATAAAACAATTCCATGGAAAACTGAAAAATAAGCGATTTCGAATTAGAAATCTTCTAAATGGTTGTATACCGTCTGTGTACATAAGCTTTCAACCACACTACAGTTCAATCTCGCTACTCTGTTTTTCAAATACCCAGTAGAAAACAAAACAACAATGACAGCAAAACACAAGGACATGATTTGAAAATCACCGAAACTCTTTAAAACAAAACACAAAATGTAAATTCACACATGTTCCTTCAATAAAGAAAACGACTGGCACAATATTCTGTTGCTGCCAAGAAAAGAAACTTAACGACAGAGACAATTCTTTACAATTTACTACATGGATGTGCTTAAGAAGTTGGAGTACAAGTACCTTAAATTTATTACTAAGGTCTTATGATGTCAGTTTGTACAACGGTCTGAAGAAAACTGCATGATGCAGTATTTAGTGATGAATAGTTATGTGTTTTTAAACATAGTTAAGTTATGTGTTAAGTTAAAACTTGGCTACGCGTCACTGAATACTACTTCATGAATGCCCGTTAAAACAAAACACAGACAGAAACAAAACGTGAAGTCATAACAATAGTGAAAAACACAAAATTACAGCATATAAGAAGAATCCAGAATGATTTTGTACAATGTTATTCATATACTAACTGCCATTGATGAAATAATCTGTGAAAAATAAAAAACTTACCACCGGGTCACAGTGTACACAAACAAAAAAAAACAACGGAACAAAAAATGTATGCCAAATTATAAACAAATGACAACGTCTTTCTGAGGCAAGTTGAAACGAAGTATATATTCAAGAAAATCACTCGGGAAACACAAACGTCAACGATAAACATGTTCACCAACAAAAATAAAAGTAGAACAGTTGTTGAAATTGACAGCAAATTTCGCTAAAACTATCGAATGTTTGCCAGAAATAAAATTATTTAGCGCTGAGAGAACTGTTTAGGTGCGCTGCATTTGTGAGATCAGAGGTTTTTTCGATTAAAAATTTAATAAAATAACCTACGAAATACACTGTAATCAGACGTATAACGAATTACATATTCGATTGAACAACGAAAAACCTAAACCTTCCGTTAACCGAATGGAAAAAGCAGGCCAGTTCACAGACACATTAAAGGCCCATTCATGTACGCGCGCGCTGAAGTGCGCTAACATGAACGTACGTATGAATGTGCGTATGTTCCAAAATTGAAGCGCGCTGAAGCGAGCTGTATTTTTGCTTCGTGAATGTGTAGCGAAGTGACGCACGTCAGCGCCCTTCAGCGCGCGTCAACCTCCATGAATGGCGCTTTAGGAAGGCGTTCATGAAGCAGTATTTAGTGACCACGTAGCTATGTTTTAACACAGCTACGCTCATTTAATATTGCTTCGTGAATGCCACTTAACAAGCAAAAAATATAAAGTGAACAAAATGATTTTGACTGCCTTTACATGAACGAAACGCTTTTTCATCTGCTTCTAAAACATTATATCTAATTAGGGGAATATGCAGATGGGTTTATACTACACACGATAACTTTCAACAAAAAAATCATTGGTGGTGGTCTGGCCGTCGACACACCCGACATGCAGTTCGCATATTTAGCTCATCAGTGTTGTATCATTCAGTAACCATTGCTGCAAAGATTGCCGCTAATTACAACTCTGTCATTTCCCATCTCAATTTTAGCAGGAACTTTATTAACAGTAAAACGCGATTTAGTGGCAACTTTTAACGTTGATCGGAAAGCAACACTCCAGTGGCAAAACACGACTTCCTCAGCGATATACGTATAGAACAACAACGAGGACGACGTCGTGAAAGCGCCATTTCCACCGCACCCATCAAGCATCATTGTCATCTGCACCAGCGGCGTCTTGTCCATTCGTGGTCGTTGTTGTCCTGCCGCTGGTGTTGTTGTTGCCAGCTGGCGACTCCGGCTGCACCTCCATGGTGAAGTCGAACGAGGTCGTGCCGTGCTGGAGTTCATGCGCGATCACGGCGTCCACGTCGCACGTCACGGCCGTGCCCGTCTGCCAGAGTGGCGACTGCGCCAGCGACGGGTCGACGAGGTCGAGGTCGGCGTACACGTGCTGTTGCTGATGTTGCTGATTGGCATGCCCGTTGCACGCCTGCGGTACATTGTTTCTTGCTGTTGCACACGCTTTAGAGCCACTTTGAATACCACTTTGCATCGCATACTTTTTACCGAGAAAAATTAGAAGATATAGCGTACTTGATATGGATACCATGTAGGCGTTGGTGTTATTATCAATTTTTTAGGTTCTGCGACTCAATACGTTTGCAAATGTAGACAGGAAACTTGATTTTAGTCTTTATGTGGCAATTCACAATCGCCTAAGTGACTCGGCCCTATTTAGGGGACTCAGATCATTTTGCAAATTTTGAATTCCCGCGTCATGCATGAAACAGTTTACCTACAGTGTATCTACGTGCGGATTGAGCCTCAGGACCAAAATAAAAGATCACACCATAGAGCGTGAAGTTGTTTTCTGAGCGTTCTTGATGAGAATGAGACGCACTGCGACTGCACCTAAGCTTCCGGAAAAGCGTTTTCGGGCCTACGGCAACATTTCACTCTGTAACCGATTTCCTAAATGAAGCCTCGGAAACAATCGTAGCGTACAGCATGAAAAAGTGGCGAAAACCACGCCAGCCAGCGATGCCCTGCCACTGGCGGCCGAAAAACTATTTCCTGGAGCTTCGGCGATGTGTCTCGCCTCTGTCTGCAAAGCTCTCGAAATGCCAACGAAAACGCCAAAACAATGTTTCTCAATGGGCAATAAACTACCGCAGTAGTAGTACTGTACCTGTTGTTGTTGCTGATCGGAAGTCGACCAGAACTCGGTGTGATTTGTGTTCGCTGTCGCTGGTGGCGTCGGTTGGTAATAATCGAGCGTGGCCGTCTGGAAAAAGGCCCGACATTTGTGAATCACAAAACAGAAAGGAATTTTATCCAAACAATTCTACGAATTAAAAACTGCATGCAAAACACATAACAAACAGTCGAACTGAGTGTATGTAATGAATCAAAATGTTTTTTTTGTGGAAAGCGATTTTTTTATTCATCAATTGACTTTGGAAAATTTTAAAAAAACTAACGAACCGATTGCGCAAGAATGTCGCTGTCGGCAGCGGATGGCTGAGAGGCTGCAGAAGAAAAAGAACAAGTTACAATAATTACATATGTCGCAGAAAATTCGCAAAAAAACATTGAGGTTACCCTTCTAAAAGCCAGCGCCAACAAAAGTACATACAATCCACAATTGCCGACCACCCATTGGAGTTTTGAGTCGACATCTTTATTGCCATTGAAGCCATTAGAGTTTTCATACGGTTTTGCTCAAGTGAGAGAGGGCGCAAAATATCACACAACAAAAAATGATAATAGCGGAATGAACGTAGTACAAAACAAAAAACCGCAATGCACAGCAAATAAAATGAATGCGAAAACCACAACAACTCACAATGCATGTATCGACGTCGTTCGTGTTGTTGTTGCGTTGCCGGACTGTCAAAGTAGTAGGACGGCGACATCTGAGGCTGCTGTTGCTGTTGCGGCGGGCTTTGCTGTTTCAGTTGCATCTGATTGGCCGACTTTATCAGTTCGGCGAGAATCACTTCCTGTTGTTGGTTCTGCTGCAGCGGTGGCTCGTCGATGGCGGCGTCCGCCAGAAAGTGACCGACCACCGGCTGCTTTTCGTTCGGCGATCCGGTGGCCGACGGCGACGCCGGACTGTGGAAGCCGACCAGTGAGTGCTTCGAGTCGGACATGCTCGAGTGCGCGCGTCTGCGAGAATGAGAAAGTACAGTTGTTGAAACCGGTCACCTGCAGAATACGTAGCGTTCCAGCAAGAAGAACGAATGTATTCGGGTTATTTGGTTGAAGTAAAACACCCCCGTTTGTGGTAAAAATATGTTTTCTTGCAACTCCAACTTCATTCTATTTCTTCTTTACCGAGCTCTGTATTCTGCGAGAAACGTGACAAGTTTAAACGAGCATGCTGTAGCAACAAAAATGGGATATTTGGTAGCAATTTAACAATATGTAAAAGTTGGATTTGGAAATGCAATTTGGATTACCCCATGGGTCCACAGGGCGGAACATGAAGTTTTGGAATACTTTCTATTCGAAATGTTGACTTGAATGTTGTCTTGCCTTTTCCTTTTTGAGTGTAAGACCATGCTGCATGCACACATATTATTTCAAACATTATCAAATCAAATGAATTCAAATTATAAAAACACTCACTGAAGACTGTCGTCCGCTTCGATTTTCAACGGCAGCATCTTTCGATTCTCTTCCAGCCCATGAGCAGCGCGCCGAGCCAGCTGCAATAATTGCTGAATGCAAAAATTAACTGCACTCAAAAAAATTACCCGCTGTTCCAAACGGAGATCTGAATGTGTTCATTGTGCCCGCAAAGAAATCCTCATGTACTGCACATTGTACGCATGTCCTCCTTCTTCCATACTCGTTTTTCGTGTCACTCCTCACTCTAAAAAGCCATACTTGCAACCTTTTTTACAAAATGCAACATTTTTGGGCACTAAATAGATCTCAGACATGAAAATGGCATAAAAACGGTATTGACGAAAAGGGCCCGCGTGGAAAAAATGGTAAATTTCTGCGTGAACGAGGGGGTAATCGACGTTTTTGAGCCCAAACACCGGACCCCCGAAAAAAGAACCGAAAGCTGTTTGCCCAAATCAATGAGAGCGCCCAAAAAGATTGCGGTGCATGACGGCGCCAGCGAATGTTTCAAAAAAGCCCATATGTGACGTCATTTTCGGCGGGACAACCCGTTCGAGACAACCGGGCGACGCGGTACCTTCGAGAGCACTTTGTTTCTCGCGTTCGTTGCCTCCTTGTTGGTGGTCTCCAGTGTGAACGCCTTTCGGCGGTACGCCTTCCGCGGCCCGCTGGGCGCCCCACCGGTCGGCGGTGTCTTCGCCTGCTGCCCCCCGCCGCCCGTCTGATGATGCCCGCTCTGCTGGTGCTGCGGTGCGTTGCTGACCGTCCACCAGCTGCTCTTGCCCGCCTCCTCGTTCTGTACGCGTACGAACCGCGAATGCAGCGACAGATTGTGACGCACGGAGTTCTGGCATTGATAACGGCGGTTACTGTGTGTGGCAACACTGGCAACTGTTCATTTGGTTTGTAAGACTTTTGAAAAATTGCAGTACTTGCGCAAAGATGTCCCGCGTGATACTGTGACCGTCTGTTCCATATCTCATCATAACCAATGATTGATTTAGTTATGAGAACCAGTTAGAAACGAACTGGAACTACTGTAACTGACAGTTTACTCTCCGAACCTCAAACTCCGGTTTTCTGGCAGGTGTTTGAAATTTTGAAAATTTGAAAATTTGAAAAACGTTCTTGAAAATTGGTTCTTCCAGAAAACCGGCTATGATCATTTTTGCATGTAAAAAACATAGTCGACACGTATTCTGCACTCACTTTCCAGCCAGCTGCGCTGGTCGTGTCCGCACGTTCGTGGAAGTATGGCAGATTTTGGATGAACCAATCGTACACTGAAAGTTGAGTATACCACTTAATCAAATGCATAGGCACTTAATGAGACAGCAATGGTGGGCAGGACAGACTCGACCCATGGGCACCCTACTCGACGGCGCCCTGTTCGCGTTTTCTGGGTTAGCCGCCTGGCTAAAAACATCACCTGGCGTAAAATCACCGTTCGTTCGTTCGTTCGTTCGCTGGAACAGTCACGAACGCTACCACCGCAATCGACGACTTGTATTTTTGTTACTCACCCTGAGCCAACGTCAACCGTTGCTCCGGCGACGACATGATCGCGAGCGTTATCAGTTCGGCGTACGACTGATTGCCCCACGGGTTGCGGCGGCCGCCGCTCGCCGCGACCGAACCGGACGACGACGGGGACATACCGCCGGCCGCAGTGACCGCACCGCCGCACGGGTCGGGACCGCCGCCCGCGCCGCCGCCGCCGCCGCTGCTCATTGGCAAGTGCGTCAACGAGTCGTGACTGCCGTACGGACTGTCGCCGGAGCCGGACGTCAGACGGTGCGACTGTACCGGACTGAACTGACTGACCGCATCGACCCGCTGCTGTGTGCAATGCGCTTGTTGTTGCTGATGGTGCGGGCTGCTGCCGCCGCAGCTGCTGCCGCCCGATGGCGAGACGTGCGCGCTGTTGTTGCACGAGGGAGGTGACAAGTAGCTGCAATTGGAGTTTAACGGAAATGTTGATTGAACCGCACACTCGAGCTGACATTCAAACAGCACACTTGCTTGCCTTGCTGCGTTCTCGTTTGATGTGTAATTTACGTGTGTCTGAGGATCTCAAAAACATGCTCAAGTGAACTGTAATATGTTCGGCAGTCAATAAAACTATTCTATAAAGTTCCGTTCAGTTCAGTTTAGCTCAGTTGTGTCAATCATTCAAATACAAGGTGATGTAATGATTAAAGACTGTGTACATTGCTCTAAAGCATGCACATGTTACGTCAATATGTGAACTGTTTGGACACAATAATCCTCCCTACAGGAGTCCCGTTCACCTGCTCGTTGTTGGCATCGTTCCAGACGTGTCCATCATGCTGCCCAATGGATCAGTCAATTCGCACGCAATTGACATCGCACCGGCAATGCCGAGAATTGGTTCGGTGCCACCAGTGTTGTCGACACCAGCCGTCTAGAAATTGTGCATTTGCTAACCAGATTCTCGCTACATGTCTGTACAATGTGGGGTCTGTGTAACTTAGATGCTTGCACTTAGAAATGTATGTAACTATCTCGAAAAATAATTAAGATACATAAAAGTTCGCTGTTTTTGGTTTCGCCAGGTAGAAACGCATACCGTTGTGCGCCCGCCCCACGGCTCGTGGAACGGACACCAGGTAGAGCTGCTCAGAAACGTTTTTACCACAAATCACATCTTACAGCCTGAATCAACACAGTCAGCAAACTTGGGCAGGGTCAAAATCTCGGCTAAACTGTGAGATACACAACTCTTTTTTTTGACAACGATAGAGAAATAATCGCAACTGCTGGATCCGAACAGACCACTCTCTCTCTCCGATCCGATCCGATCAGAAAAGAAAATAATCCGATCGTCGCTCTCCATGAACTAAGTGAATCTGTCATTAGCCACAAAAAACTGTCAATTTCACTCCAACCATTGGGAACTCGTCGTTCGTAATGTCGACCAGTTCCGGCGGCTGCTTCGGCCAAGTGTTCGATCGGTCGCGCATCTGCAGCTCCCACGTGATGTCGGGCGAGAAGCGCATCTTCAACGGTCCTCGCAGATCCGGCGGCGACAGCGTTGCGTTGCCAAGATGTTGTTGTTGGTGGTGATGATGGTGATGTTGATGTGCCGCTGATGACGACGACGACGGCATGTTACTCGAATACGATGTATGTTGACCAAACAACATCTGGCTGGAAGGCTGCTGCTGGTTAGCGGGCGTCGTTTCCGTCGGCACGTGATGATTCTGCAGATTGAACGGCTTGCTAGTATGGTCGACGAGTCCGTTCGCTGTTTCGAGGCGCGCTGTATGATGGAGTTGTTGATGGTGATCAGTCGATGATCCACCGCTGATTAGTGGATCATCACTGGCGGTTGATGTGGTGGTGATCGACGGATTGATGTGACCGTTGTTGTTGCTGATGTTGCTGATGTTACTGCTGATCATAGGGTCGTGATCGCGATTGCTGTCGTCGTAGCGCATCAACGGTGAATCGTGCTGATATCCGACCATGTCGAAATCCGGTGAACTCTCGTGTTTCAGCTCAGTTTTCAGTGCCATTGCCGTTGTGTAACCGCCGTTATACATGACTTGTAACGTTCTATAAGCTTTCTTCTTGGTGTTTCCCGTCGCGGATCTTCTTTTGTGATATGTACAGAGATAGTGTTGTGAAGAGCGGAAATTTCACAATATGTATGTAGTTTTATAAAAATCACGGTTGCCAATCGAGGCAACGGTGGTATTTCATGTATTTCCGGGTTCTGAAAAACAATTGGCATTAGCCCAAATTACTTGTAACGTGAATGTACATGCGTAGGTGTGTTGAATTGCAACGGCTTAAGTAATATAATTTTGATTATAATATCCATTTACTGCGGCTACAACGAACAGATACGCCCGTTTTTATGACTGTATGTTTTACAGTGCGTTGAATAAGTTTTTTTGAGCGTCATCTGCACAATGTAATGATGCACTATAAAAAGCAACTTATAACCACACAAAGTTCATGAACTTAAATTTGCAACCGTGTCTGTAGCTCAATATTTGAGTAAGACAACGTACAAAATTTAAAATGAGAGATTACATTTTGGCAAAAAATCGCATTTTTCATGACGTTTCTTAGCAACAAGAATACATGTACGTAAATCGATTGAGAACCTTAATCCGATTTCTGCTGAAAAACTCAATCCATTGAACGACTGCGTATTCTCTAACTGTGCACACGATTACAATGTCTTGCATAAGTACAAAGATTGTATTATACTACAATGTACATGTACAATATACATGTACATTAGTGTAGATGCCAACTAAGGTAACTGCAGGATTAAAAAATTTAAAGTTGTCATCATAAATGCAACAAAAAGATGCTCGGTAAGATGTTATTTCATCTTGAAGTACCGTTAAAGCTATACAGCTGTTTGAATTGAAAGTTGTATTATTGGTCAGCGGAAACAAGTTGATTGGGAGTATGGAGCATGGTACATTGCTTCCTCATATCCTAAAAATGCAACGGAAGTAACTGGAAAAACCATGTACTGGGGCGGCAAGAACATAAAGCTTGATTGAAAGGATTTCAATATACAGAGTGAGCCAAAAAAAGGTTCCAATTCTAAAATGCTCTCACTGGCTTGTGCTGGAGTGTTTCGAGCTGAAAATTGGAACACTATTAGAAAACATTTGGAGGTTTTTTTGACCTAATTTTTGTCCCGGTATGTTGTCCCTGTCACTCACTACAGCAAACTATCTGGAAAATATGAAAAATTTACAAATCTTGTAAAATGCAGAGTGTTGATTTAGCTCTAACAAAAATCAAATGATGAACGTTGGTGACAACCCAAGTGTTCACAACACCAAAAAATGTGAAAAAAGCAATATGCACAAACAGTAGCTTGAAAATTCCGAATGCCGAATTGCATTTGAACAGTCTTTGATCACCCTGATGTTTCACTTCGAGTCTGAGCGTGCGTGACCGGTTCTGCTCAGAACAGATGCAAATCTAACTTTCCAGAGGCAAATTGTTTTTTCCTTTTTTTAATTCACACAATTTTCCACTCTGATATTTTCACCACAACAGACAAGTTGTTTTCTGCAGTGAAAGACGCAATTCCATTTTCAGTCTTTGCTGCCATCATGGTTAAGTGTGGACGGCAGAGCAGCGAGTCTGGTCTGCCAATTGGTGGGAACATGCGAATAACTTTTCAACAGTGGTTCGGAAATTTTGTACAAAATTCAATTTGACTCCGCATGACGATACATCAGTTCGGAAGTCAGTTTATGAGCAAGATAAACAGTGAGATTATGGATAACCATTGTTTTTTCGTCAAAAATTGCTATTTTTTGAAAATTACACTGTAAAAGTGAACTGATACGTGTTAGCCAAAAAAATTGATCACAAAAAATCTTCCAAAGTGTTCTAACAGTGTTCAAAAATTTTGAGTTGTAAGGTCTCTTTGTTACAGCTAAATCTTCCTTTTGTATTTCACAACATTTGTCGATTTTTCCTGTTTTTCAGATATTCTGCTGTGGTAAGTGATAGGGGCAACATACCGTAACAAAAATTTGGTCAGAAAAACCTCCAAATGTTTTCTAATGGTGTTCCAATTTTCAGCTCGAAACACCTCAGCACAAGCCAGTGAGAGCATTTTAGAATTGGAACCTTTTTTTGGCTCACCCTGTACGTGATTTCCAAACGATAGAAGATTAAAAAGTTCACACATCTGTAACAAAA
This sequence comes from Theristus sp. LFF4_11, assembly GCA_030248135.1. Lineage (NCBI taxonomy): Eukaryota > Metazoa > Nematoda > Chromadorea > Monhysterida > Xyalidae > Theristus > Theristus sp. LFF4_11. The sequence goes on from JASANC010003639.1 coordinate 27,019, forward strand.
AAAGTTCAAAAACAGTGAAAACCTCTTGTGAAAGGGTTTACAGACACACACACACACCACATACGTGCAGATTTAAACAGCTGCACAAGCTTGAGCGGTGTAGTTTTTGAAAATGGGTGGTGCGCTCTTTTTAGCAAAAACAATCCGAAATCTCAAGTTTTGGTTTGAAGCGATTCGGTTAAAGCGCCTAGTAAATTTGGCAAAGTTTAATGTTTGTAAATGTTTGAATGCTGTAAATGTTTGAAACCGATGTTAAGTCATAAATGCGCCCATTACAACAAAAGAATACGCATATACATACATTTGTACGATAGAACACCGGAAAAACTTGTTCGAACGCCAAGGTTTTCTCACCCACGTGACTTTCGCTAAGCAGTTTGCTGGTCTTGTGATGTGCAACAGCGATGATATAAAAAATTAAGTTTTTACGCCAAAAAACTTTTTGTGTGTCCCATGTTCCAACACATCACTGGGTTTTTATGGTCCAAAAACGCTTGCATATTGTATAAAGTGTTCAAATTCTGATAAAAAAATTACAATACGTGCAGAGAAGAAAAAGCGACTCAAAGGGTTGATGGTGGTGCTATGCCGTTGTTGTGAAGACTGATTGATAACGAAATCGCAGCAACCAGGAAAAAACAAGAAACATAACACTGTGCCCACGCGTAAAAAACTATGCAACTTGTCATACAAGTGGAGATTCAATGCAGTTTGTAGTGCAATATGCAGTGCAACTTGATATGAAGTTCAACACGCAGTGCAACTGAGAATGCAGTTTACACGGAGCCATCGAAAATGTGCGAGTCTTTCTTGCGCGAAACATCGAAACAGTAAAATTCGAATACTGCACACACATGCACACAACTCCCTGCCGGCTCGCGTTTCACGCAGGAAAGACTCTCAGTTTTTTCGATTATATTGTGAGATGCAACCTCAGTGCATTGCATGTCAAACTGCACTGCATATTGCACGACCCGTTCAGTTGCACTGCAGATTGCACCACGAGTTGCATTATAATTTTTTCGACGTGTCTGCAAAGCACAAAAACGGCGTGTACGGTTTTGTTGCGCACTCTCGCATGTATCGACGCGCGCGCAATTTTTGAAACAACACACTGGAAACTGTGAAACACGTAATAACCAGTGTAAAAAGTGTAAAACACTCTAGCAACTGCCAACCCACCGATAATCTCAAAGTGCCAACAGAAAAAGGTGTTTTAAAAAGTGCATAGTATCGTTTTGGCGTCTTAAGAAATAATGTTCCTTTGCACGTACATCTCTAACTGTTTGTTGAATTTATATCTACTATGTCACAGGCGTCTGTGTGTTCTAGTCCTGGACTGAACGCGCGCGCACACACATACACACACACACACACACAGAGTTCAAAACAAAACACACACGCTATTGAAAGCCTGAAAGCGCATATCTCTACAGCTGCCGTACGGAATAGAACAAGAAAAAAGTTCGTTCCAAGAGAGATGCAAAGGTGCACGGGACGCGCGGGACCAAAGAAAATGAACGCACGATCGGAGTGAACACATGGGAAACAGTGTAATTCTCTTTTCTCTCTCCGCAGTAACTCCACCGCGCCACACAAACTGTGTTCTGTCTCTCTGACACACACACACACATACAGCGAGCGCGCAAAGATAGAAAAATGTAAATGTCAGTCCGCTTATACGGGGGTATGTATTATAAACCGAGTTGCAAAAAACCGAGCTAGCTCGTCGTGTATGCATTTATTGCCAGCGCGTTTTGTTATACAGTGAGCTAGGAAAAAAACTGAACGCTACCGCTGCGCAATGCACACACACACACACACGCACATCATGGGTGCACATATGTACTGCACAATATCTACAGGGTGTGGCGAGAAACTTTGTTTCGACTGATGAAGTGGCTTATGATGTGCCTTGTATGTCGCATTGTATTGCTTATTTTCATGTGAAAATCTGAAGAATGGCGCCGCGACAAATGTCCTGTTTTTTGTTTCCTCTGCTGTGATATGTGTCACATATCAGATACATTATGTGCACTTACACACGTACACTCATTGTGTGCCAATGCGTTTCTGTGCGCGGTATTCCCAATAAAGCAAAGTAGAGACTCTGTTCCACCAGCTAAAAATACGCTACACGAGTGTGGGAGGTTCTTCGCTGCTATCCCGTTTTGATTGTCGTCGAAGAAAGCCTTTCAATTTCTACTTCTTGACACCCCTGAACAGAAAAAAACGCACACACAACGACACCAGCGACTGGACGCAGATAGTGCGCGTTTGCACTGTGTGTCTCGTTTTGCAGTGCAGCGAAACGGCTGGAAACAAAACACATCACACACGCACACACACGCACACATAACACAAAACAGGCGTTTGGCTGGAGTAAGATAGGAAAAAGAATGTTTCTACCGCAAAACGCCAATGCCAGCTACAAATGCACATAGCCAACTAACTTCGCTGAAGCAAGCCCACACAGATGCCCCGATTGTCTGTACGTACATGTACCGTACAACACATAGCGCGCGCACACAGTTGAGAGTGAGCGGCACATGATGTCAGCACATACATGTGTAGTGAGCTGCGTGCGTGTGTTACGTGTGCAACTAACAGGTTTTTGTGCGCGTCACACAATGCTAACACGTGTACATGCATACAAAGTCTACGTGCATACATATTGTACATGTAGCAGAGTATATAGCGAAACACGCTTTAATGCGTTGGGCTGGTTGGCCAGAAATGTTCTAATATCGATTTTCAGCTTTCTGCAGCGAGAGAGCACAGAAAACTGGATGCAACAACGCCTGTGTGCGTACATTTCAAGTACATCTCAGCGTATTGTAACATCATCATCAGTTGTGTTTTAGAATACACTGAACATTGCACATGGCAACCAACGGGCACATATCACTGGGTGGGATGGTGTGCGTGTGAAGTTTTTGTTGCAAAACGGTAACACGCCTAATAATGTCATCTGTGCTTAAATGTTTTGAGTCAGTTAAAAAACTTTAAGATGACCAAATTTTGACCACTTTAGGATGATGGACATGAAAGCAGTAACGGTGTTATCCGCAAGGCTTTTCGTCTGCAGATTTCTGTATTTCTACAATGTACAGGGTGATCAAAAAATGTCAAGTTTTAAGACGCTGCAAATTTGCAACGTTTCTAGTCATTTAGTTTCCATTTGTTGTGTAAAAATTTTAGACAAAAATATTATGACTATGACCCATTTTTTAAACGTGTCCCACTGAAATGACGTCATGTGTTGCAAAACATGCGTTTGTCGTTCACAGCAAAACAGACTTTCCGTTTACGTGTAAACAAATGGTGAATGTCGAATTAGTTACACCAAACTGAAATTTTAGTGCCTGTACTTTGACAACCAGGCGTTTTTAAAGCAAATGACGTCATTTTAGTCCGGCTCCGGACACGTTTAAATAAATTCACAATACCTCTGTGAAAAAACTTGATGATGAATATACAGGGTGTCCCAGCTAGATGTACAACATTTGTTTTTGTAAATACGCGTGCGTGCATTGCCCAATTTTTATAATTTTTTCAGCGTTTGTAGTAAAGACTTCGGGAATTTGTTTGACATTAAAAACGTTCCGATGCGTTGAATATAACCTGACTTATAAGCATTTGAAAAAAATACACAATTTTTCAATTGTCGCCCCCACCGGTGCGCGACTGGCTGGACACTCAATTTGACCAGCGCTGGGTCGGCCGCGGTGGACCAATTGCCTGGTCTGCACGTTCGCCTGACATCACAGCGTGTGACTACTGGCTCCGGGGCCCTGTGAAGCACAGTGTTTATGAGACCCACCCAGCACCAATCGATGAGCTGATTGTGGCCATCGGTGAAACTGTGTGCGAAATCAGCGACGAAGAGCGCCTGTCAGGTGTTTTGGACTTCGAAAGACAAATGATAAACTGATTAAAAGAGAGGGCCAGCACATTGAGCACAATTAGACGGTTGATATTTTGAGTATGTGAGTGTTTGATTTGTTTTTTCTGCTCTCCGCTCGTTCATTTTTTTGTGAAAATGAGGTTTTTTTTAAAACTGCCATAACTTATGCCATGTTTGCTGAAACATAAAAATTCTGGTGCCAAACAAATTCCCAAAGTCTTTTTAACAAACGTTGAAAAAATTATCAACATAGCTCAACGCACGCGCGCATAATTAAAAAAACAAATGTTGTACATCTAGCTGGGACACCCTGTACTGCTTAAACGGTAAATTTGAAGCTCAAAGTTCAGCAATGCCAAGATCTAGGCTGATAACGATTTTTTTGTTAAAAACTGACGACCTCAAAACTGACGACCTCTTCACTCCGTTCCTAATCTTAGTTTTATGAGAACTTCTCCCGCCTGCTTATGGGGGCGTCGCACAAAATTCCACTTAATGTTTAAAATGTTTGATTTTCAAATTTTATTATGGCGCTTTATATGCAAGACTTAACAGTGTTGCTTATTACAATAACAATAATATCCTTATGTATCAAAATCAAAATTACCTATGCGTAATATATGCAACTGTTTGCTTTTTCGCTTCGGTACAGTAGAATGAACATCCTAAGTCCCAACACATGCATGTACATATATTACAGAGAAAAACTATGATGCAATATGACTGTGACATGAATTTCAAGCAAGTTTGCTTGCATTTTATGGTTAGGCATTGAAAGTTTGATGTCATACGTATGAGACGTTTTAACTGCCTTTTTAAATATGCAAATGCATGACAAGCAAATTTAACATGAAGCGCGTACTGTACATATGTAATACTGTAAAAAAATAAAGCGCTAAAATGCTTCTAAAGTACATGAAAATTAACGTGAGATAGAATGTGTACAGTAATGATCAACGCGTTTTGTTGTATTACCGCATATCAACCTGCTAATAAAATTTCATCGCCCACCTAAACTAATTTTGTTTCAGAACATAAAACATGAAAAGATATCGTCAAGCAAACGTCAAGTACATATACATATGAAGTAACAAACCACATGAACGTATGCACATACGCATGCAACCCTTTATGTGTAGTAAATGCTACATACTGGATTCATTCTGTTTCTCTGCTGTGCTGTACTTCGTTTCCAAAGTCGACTTAGTTTACTATCACCTGTTACTTAAAGCTTCTATATTTTAAATTGATTTTGTTTTTGTACCCTCGAAGTTTTAAAATGAAAAAAAAACACGGAATAAACAGAGAAATATACCGGAAACGGTAACGAAAACCGGAATAAATTAATGAATGTATGATCGATTGATTGATTGATTTTTTTCTTCTGCACTAACTCGGTTTTTCCGAAACAACCGGGGTTCATTTCTAGAAACAATGCGGGAGGTTGAAACGAAGATGTGGGCAAGAAAAAAGCAAGGAATTTGGTAACACGCGGTGCGCACGCGCACGTGGTAACTACATTCTACACACAACTCGGTAAAAATCACTATCTGAAAACTGTACCATGTGATGGAGCAGATTTTTTGAAAACATGGAAAAAAAGTACGGTATTAACTTTTTTATTGAACGTGTCGTAATGTGCATTTGCAAGCGCAGATAGGAAAATGTTTCACGGCTGCGCGGCAATTTGAAATCAGCGTAAATTGGCGCTAGTTTTGTGCAAGAAAATAAAAAAAAACAAATCCGGGAATTTTTTTCACACAATAAAAATATTTTAATTCATATATATATATTTGGACTACGTTCGGGCGCAAAACAGCGCGCTCAGCGTTTTTCAGCTGTGGGGCATTTCCACAGTTCCATTCAACATTACTTCGCCTCCTTTGCACGAAATGATACATTCCAAAATCAAAATATTAAAAAAAGAACTGTGAAAACGTCATAGTTGATCAATCGGACGTGCCGTACACTAAAAACCGAAAGGTGCGTGCGAAAAACCGTCCCGTACCGATACCGAACGTTTTTAGAAACAAAACCGTACGGCACCGAAACCGCCGATAATTTTTCTAAGTCACCTGTCATCTAAAAAACGCTGCCGCAGTAACTAATTGTCAATCCTCCGTCCAGAAGATCAAACTCTACTGTATGATGTATATGGTCTCTTGCGGTCACGCAACATGTGGCAAAAACGGCTCTTTTGAGCTCGCTGATTACATTGATTAAAATCCGTGGCATGGTCGCAACCTAATAAAGTCGCGAGGAAAGCCTTATTTGCGGAGCCATTAATTAGCAGAGGAGAGAAACGAAAAGTTAAATAGCAAGAAGGTCGCTCTCTATGCTCGGAGGAAAGAGTCTATTTCTGTATTTTAGTTTTTTTCAGCACGTTTTAATCGTTTTAGAGAGCACACTGTACAACGCATATGACCTTGCTTTCTGGACTCGCTGTTTCGCATGATTTCATATGAACAGTTTACGTTTTTTCAACGTTTTCGTTTCAACTTCTCAGATGAAAAAATATGTAATTTGAACTGAAACGTGTTTCCTGACATGCTCAAAAGATGCCGAAATCCACTCAAGTCCATTCTAAAATTCGTTCCATGCCAAAATCTATTCCAAAATTTATTCCATGCCTGATCACTTCAAGATTTTTAGAAATTTGGCACATTTTTAGCATGGTATGAAATTTTGCATGGAATGAATTTTGGAATGGATTCTGAAGTTATTTTGAAATGGACTTCGGCTTTTTTGAGTGTGTACAGTATGGCCGAAAAGATAAGGCAGTCCTTGTCTTCACATAAAGGTGAGAAACGAGGCAGTCGCAGACTAGGAGTTTCATGGAAACCAGACATTTCATAAACACATTCCCCGATGACGTCGTCGGTCTCTGTTTTCCTTATTATTAGGATTGACTCGTTTCGCAAGTCGTTGTCGTGTCTCGGGGAGTGTGAGGCGGGGCCGCGGGAGGGGGGGGGGCGGGGTGGCGGCAGCTTAGACTTTAACTTGGGTGTGGGTGTAGTTCTACTATAATGGCGGGAGGGGGTGGGGGGCGCGGGGTGGCGGCAGCTTAGACTTCAACTTGGCTGTGGGTGTCAGCTAAGCTAAGCCGAAAAAACTGGTCCAGCACTTCCAACGAAAAAAAATACATCTTGAAACAACTTGATTTTTGGAGTAAAAAGCTTTGCCTAGCGTTTCGCTTTGTTTGCTCCACGACTGTAGAGTTGATGTGTGCTTCAGTTTTCAAACCATAGTTGTTCTAGGAGGGGGGGGGCGGCCCCCCTTCAAAAATTTTCGAATCTATCTCTATCAGAGATTTCAAAATTTTGACCCCCCCCAAAGTCACATGCCCCCCCAACGGCTTGCGAACAAAAGACCGCACGTGCCAAAAGAGCGCACATTTGAGAATTTTTGCGACCAAAAAACCGCAGATGCTATCAAACCAAAATACCGCACGTGCCCAATTGAATCGACGTCAACATTCATCCGCTGGTTGGTAAGTGGTCCCTAAATCTATTGTGTTGATTTTACGCGTTCATTCAACACGTGCAAAATAATTTTGGGTGGCGTTGAATTGTCTTGGATCGGGTCTGCTGGTCTGTAATAGAACGCATCAGGCAACATGCAAACAGGCCACTTAATTTGATTCAATTTTTAATCGCATGAGCACAACGAACAGAAGCAAAGCGAAAAATCAAAGCAACAGGCAAAATTCAAATGTCATGGGCAATTTCACACAGAAACATGAAAGAAACGACTCACAATACCATGAGGCACTAAAAAAAATTTGAAGGCAGTAGAACATGGCACAATAAAAAAGACCAGAAGTTTTGAATGAAATCTGCATGAAAGTGACAATGCTATGTACAAGCTCAAAAATTTGTAATTCAACATCGATGAAGTCAATAATCAAAATATAATTTATACAGTTTGAAATATTTGAAATATTGCAGTTCAAAGTGAGTTCACCGAAACATGAGATCACCGAAAAATGAGATTCCCGAAAAAAGAAAAAACAGAATTTGCGCAAAACAAGTCAAAACATAAAATTCAGTCGACGCTCAGTCACAGTGCAGCTGATGTTCACCACAACCACCAACAAAAGACAGCGAAATGAACAAACAACGACGACGAAAACAACAACAACCAAAACAACAGCAATAAACAACGACGACGAAAACAACAACAACCAAAACAACAGCAATAAACAACGAGACGACGACAACAACAACTGGGAGTGATGGTGCGCGCCTCCGTTATAGGATGGTTCTCTGCATTTCGGCCTGGCCAACATGATTCGGCCCTCACTCAGCCTCAAACAACATCAGTGATGTGCCCCTCTCGAACCATTTGTGCAATAGCTTATTCACAGAAAACCCAAAAGAACTGCATCAAAACTCAATTTCATTTTCTGCGTCAGACGGATCGACGTCGTCAATTTCAGTTCCTTTGTCGTCTATCTGATCGGCAGCCAGTGCCTCGCTTTCCATTTCATCGTCGTCGTCAATCGGGATGATCAAGGGGTCGGCGACAATGCGATCGGGTCCAACAGGAACGTTGTCGACTTTGATGAAGTCCTGCTCCACCTTTTCAGTGTGTTTGTTGTAGTTCTCGATTGTGTCCTGTAGTTGAATGTTTGATATGGTCAGAAATAGGGTTGGCACAGGAAAAAAACCGGTTTCTTTTTTGTTTTAAAACCGGTTTTTTTCAGTTTTTTTCTTGAAAAAATAAAGAACCGGTTTTTTACCTTAAAAATTTTTTAACTTCGTGGTCAAAAATCACAATTCTTCGTTTGATTGATAAAATGTAAAGTAATATTTTTGAACAAACGGTGCAGTGAACTGTGTCGAACTGAACTGCTCAGCATTTTACGCTGCTCAAAATCACTAATTTTGATGTATTTCCTATTTTGAGTTCAAGATGCCAAGTTCTGGAAAGTTTAGGAGCTGGGAAGCATTCGGTTTTTTATGGTTTTAAAACGGTTTTAAAACAGAAAAAAACCGGTTTTTTTCATGGCAATATAAAAAACCGGTTTTTTACCAAACCTAGAAATATTTTTGATGCAAAAGATCAGAGTGAGTATGTTTAGCAACATCAACCTTGTCTATTTCTGCCATCAGCAACTTTGCGGTCAGTATGATCTCATCAACTGATTGCTTCTTGGCCGATGTCAGCTGACGCAGCTTGTGCTTTAGCGCCGCCCAGACGTGCTCGATCGGATTCAATTGTGGGTGGTATGGTGGCGTTCGCAGCACTGTTATGCCACGCTCAGCAGCCATCAAGTCAATCTGTGTGAATTATTCAATGAACTTTGCTGTATGTTGCACTGTCATCAAATTTTGGCAGGCACTTTTGTTCAGTCAAGTTTTTTTTGCAGTTTCAAATGTTTACCTTGAATCGCTGCAAGCGGGCCTTGCACTTTGTGTATCGAGCTTTGACCTGAGCGGCCGTAAGAGCGCTGCCATCGACACCTTCTCCGACGTCATCAAGCCACTGCAGCATGGTCGTCTTATTCAGTTTGGATGGTGCAGCGGGCGTCTGAGCAGAAGCAGTGGTTATATTCAGCGTGTTTCCTCCCACCCCCAAAATTTTTTGTTGCGATTTCAGGGGCTGAAACCGTGACAAAAAAGGGGTTTTCGGGTACGCTGAGTTCAAAAATCTTATTTAGAAGTTTGCCTGACGTTTTTTTGTGCTCTAAACGCGTATGCCATGGGGATGAGGAGTGAAAATTCCTCAATAATTAAATTTAAATAAAAAACGCGTCACAAGGAACCTGAAATCCTGTTACAAATACAAATCAAGGTCGCTGAGTCCGAATATGACGTTTATTTTTTTATACGAATTACTCCGCGCCCTAAAAACGGCCTCTATAGGGACGGAAAGGGAAAAAAATTGAAAAAATCGAAAACTAGTCAAAAAAATGAAAACTGAAAATTTGTTTTAGGGTGCAGAATAATTCTTATGGCAAAATAAACGTCATATTCGGACTCAGCAACCTTGATTTGTGTTTATGGCTCACTTTTCAATTTTTTTTGACTTAGTTTTCCGATTTTTTCAATTTTTTCTTTTCTGTCCCTATAGAGGCCGTTTTTAGGGCGCGGAGTAATTCGTAAAAAAAAATAAACGTCATATTCGGACTCAGCGACCTCGATTTGTATTTGTTACAGAATTTCAGGTTCTTTGTGATGCGTTTTTTTATTTAAATTTAATTATCAAGGAATTTTCCCTCCTCATCCCCATGGCATACGCGTTTATGGCACAATAGAAGCGTCGGGCAAACTTCTAAATAAGATTTTTGAACTCAGCGTACGCGAAAACCACTCTTCTGTCACGGTTTCAGCCCCTGAAATCGCAACAAAAAATTTTCTGAAGTAAATTGTACATGTTCAGCAAAAGCAACCTTGCGGTTGTGGTACGGCGCGTTGTCGCACACAACAAGTGCGCCCGGTTGGATGAGTTGCTCGTCCATGAGATCGCAAAACCACGACTCGAAAAGATCAGAGTCATGCTGGCGTGGTAGTCGCTGAGCTTGGACGATTTCAGATCAGTGACAAATCGTTCACTGCCTTTGATCCAGCCGTTCTGATCGACGCAGCCAATTACGACCAATCGTCGACCTTCACCTGTGGCACAACGTGGTTGAACAGCGTTTTGTTGTGGTTGTTGGGATTTTTAAGCATGTTTTTAACCAGGGCTAATCCAGAGAAGCGTACAGAATGCCATTGAGTAGGGCGCCCATCGAGTTTTCTCTGTTATTAAGTGCCTATCCACCCCTCGGCAGGGCTCGATCTCCGAGCGCACAGACTAGTCTTACGCACTACCACCAGGCCACGAGGGTAACAACGTTTGAATATTCAGTTCCTGTCCGTATATTTCCACCTAAACTAGCAGTGTGACAAAGCTAATGGCAAAGCAACAAGCAGACTTTCGGCAGTTTTCAAGCCCAGTTCCAGCCCCGATCCAGGACGAAGCGCCACCCATGGATTCTGTTCGACCGTTGTGTCGCTCCAGCTTTTTTTCACAATGTTTGCCTAAACAAAGCAGTTTGTATTCCAATCGTACGATTAATTTTAAAACATTGCAATAGTTTAACCATGTGAATAATCAGCCTACGAAACTTTTAAAACATTATAAAAGAAACCTATTTTCAGAATGATACTACCTGGAAAAACCAGGTCTCATCCAAAAACACAATCTGTTTGCGAGTGCCGTATGTGTCGCGCAGCAGCTCGTCGTCTCGCCGTGCCCTTTGCATCGTTCTCAGGTACGCAGCACGCTGCACAACCAATTGTTTCGACGCATAAATCTTCAGCAGCAGGTCACTGTGCTTCTTGTACCTGACAGTTGCTTGTGCTTGCATTTTTTGAAGACGTGTTGAGCATTTGGCATTTGAAATTCGTGCAATTAAAACTTTCAATGTTCTATTTTTGTCCAACCTAAAACCGAGCAAGCGAAGCACACGCCAAAAAGTGTCCTTCGACCGATACGGATAATCCGCTTCGCTGATTTCGGCTTTCACGGCGGCCAACATCTTTTTCAGTGTCGGCGGATTTCCGGTTCCGAGGAACTGACAGTGTATGATGCGTCGAATTGCGTCAAACGTGAACTCATCGATTCTGGTGCGCCACGATCGACTCTTGCCTCGAACAAACACTTTGGCAGTTGGATTGCCCGTCTCATCGGCGCGCCTTTTGCTGCGCTCTACAATACGTGCGTTTTTTTGGTTTGAAAAATGTTGTTGACTGCTTTTCGGTGCCGCTCAATTGTTACGTAGCTATCACGAGAAGACATGACAGCTTTTCTACATTCTGCTTCGTGACGATTGAGTGTTTCTATTTCAATTAACAAAAATTTCTCTGAGAACGTGACACTCAAGATAAAATTCAAACGTGCTGATTGGATGTGTTGATTTGTTTGAAACGACAGAAGTCACATTTCATTCAAAACCGAATCTGTGGTTGATTTAAAAATTGAAACATTTGCTTTTGTAAATTTCCGCACACTACTGACGAAGGCCACGGAAATTTATAAAAGCAAGAATTGATGAGGGGGCGGCAGATGAACCGGTTGATTAAAACTTTCAATTGTTCGGCATATAGTGTTCAAAGGCCTGAAATGTCGAAAAACCCTTGGTAATTGCTGATTGGTTCAAGAACACACCCAAAGCTCTGTACACGGTGCGCTGTGAGCAACCGAGCAGTTTCGCGACCTTTGTCGCTTTGTTGCCGTCCTGCACCGGCACTGTCTTGATATTTGAGTACAAGACCGAAATCATCAAATCACAACGCGGATTTTCGGCAGCACTCCTGAACAGTGGGGTTCGATTGTTTTTGTGATTGTGCTTTGTTGTTTCTGTTGTTGTCGTTGTTGCTGCTGTTGTCGTTGTTACTGTTGTTGTCGTTGTTACTGTTGTTGTCGTTTGTTTTTGCGGCACTGTTTGTTGCACGAGGCCAAGTGGCTGGTGAACGCCAAATGCATTGTGACCAAGCTGCGACGTTGATGCTGTTGTGTCAAAATTTGGCGACATTCTTTTTTTTGTTCGTTTCTGTTGAATAGTTCTTGAAGAAACATTATTGTAACGTACCAGAACAAGAGAACGTCAATTGTTCAATTGGCATTTTATGTGCAGTTTCATCCAGCGTCTTTCAGCGTCCAGGTCGGTTGGAAAACGACGTCGACGTTCAGCTAAGTGACAGTGCAAAAAAATGGCACAGTTATGCAATGGACAAGTGGGTAGTGCTTCAGGTTTGCAGTTTAACATTCATTTCATTTTGAAAAACGGGTTTTTGTTTGGATTTTGTGTTTTCATTTCAACCACAAAAAAACATTTAATATTTTATTGTGATTTGCTGGGTTTTTTTATTTTCTCTTGTGTTTGATTGAATAAAAGCTTGGAGAATGCAAAGAAACAGTTGTTTTTTGTTTGTTTTTTGTTTGATGTGATCGATTGAAACTCAACGCAGCACCCAGATTCTATTTTATTTCAGTCCTCCATATCAGTGACATTCATTTGTGGAATTAGAATGGAATTCATCACCGACGTCGTCAAAAAACACACGAATCGTCTCGTCCCATTTTATGTGTCATGCTGAACGTCATTGCTTGGTTTCTTACACAACGATTTCGCTTTCCTTTCCAAAAACCCACTCGTGGGTAGATGTCTCGTTCCTTCGCTCTTTTTCAAAAACCATTTCGCGCCCACCTTGAAACCCTGAAAAAAGCTGCCATATCTAAGCGTCCCTACCGTAATCCAATGTTGATGCACATGCAGCGCCCCAAAAAAGTAAAGGTTGCTCTCACGTACGTTGTTCTACATTTTTTATTGCACGCTGATCGCTAGTTTTGTTGCACGAAATCGTGCTTCTTAGCGCCAGTTTTTAGGTGGGTTGCAATGCAAGACCTTCTTTGAGTTTTGAAAAAAAATCTGAAATTATTAAAAAAGTGAACACGGAAATCGGCTGCGCGCGCACACGTTTCATTGGTGAAACCTTTGCTGGTTTTGGTGTAAATTTTGGGCAAAACTTGAATGGTCAGGCATTGCCGACGTTCTCAAGAAGACCCATCCACCAAGCCAACTGAACGATAAGGAACTAGAATGAAAAGCGACGCGGAACTACTGCGCAATGAATGAGCACATCTAAAGAACACAAGTTCATAGAATGACAAACTTTAACGTATGAAATCACGGAAGCCGAAGCAAAATTGAGCATGGTTTGGTTGGGCCTGACTTGCGGTGTCAAAAACCGTGCAAATTGAGACCGTGCATGATTGAAAGCAATAAGTCAATAAGCAAAAGCAATGTTTTTGCACAAAAAACTCAGTAGTCGCATTTGGTGCAAAAATTTTATTTTTGAAGAGTGTGATAAAAAATCAAAATGTACTGAATGCAAGAGAACATTTTCATGATTACCGGTAGTTTAGTTTGATAAAAAGCAAGTATTGGATACAATAACTGATCAACAAGTATACCGTGAAGTCTTGCATATAAGGTTCCTCCCACTTATAAGACCCCCACCCAAAAGTGGGCGGAGTGTCACACGGCGGGAAACCAAAAAGTTCAAAATTTTGACTTGGTCGAAATCCCACCCTGTTTATAAGACCCGGAATTCCCAATCTTCGCTTTATCAGACCTCCTCCCACTTATAAGGTTGTCACACAAAATTCCACTTTTTTAGAAATTTTTGATTTTCAAATTTATATAAGGAGACCTTATATGTATGCAAGACTTTACGGTAGTATTTGTATTTAGCTTATTGGCCGTTTACTTTGGAGCAACAAGGACCACACTGCACCAACAAACCACCACAGTTTTGGTGGCTTCGTGCTTCTGAAACCAACCGAGGGTTTTCGAACCCAGCTACAAACAATTTCCGTGCGGAAAATCAGACGTATATTGCAAACAAACAAAAAAAACAGAAAAAAACACGTTGTGTGGTTTGGTTTCAGTCGACACCGAAAAGCTCCCAGCTATGAATGTAATGTAACGCACTGGTTTAAGTGGTGTCCAGACCAGACCAGGCGACCAGACAGTCTGTGCAAATAAATAAACGCGTGTGGTTGAAAAACGGGACGGCATTTCTCTCATCGAATTTATAGAAATTCAACATTCTTTTTCTGTTGTTATTGTTGCTCACGCACGTAGTCATTATTTAATGAATAAAATAGTGTGAATTTTTATTTAGTTCCGTATTTGTATATGTGTGTGTACATTGTATTATGTGTGTGTTCAACACATGAATTCATTTTTTATCCCTTTATCAAACGACATTGCTTCTTCAACTGAAGCTGCTTCAAACACTCAAAGATCTTGCTGAGAAAACTAACAGAAAATCTATGGAGTTTCGAACAAAAAAGAAAACTTGAAATTTCCATGCATTCTCTATCACATTCAACAATATGTTGAAAAACATCTAAAGGGTATTCGGAAAAAAGAACGCAAGTGATTGATTTTTGTGCTAATCAGCATATGTTTTCACTTTGACAACCCAAGATGCGACAGTTTTCGAATCCATTTCGGTCCGTACCACGTACCTCTGAAGCAAACAAACTTCAAAACATTTTTTATGTTCACCTTTTTTTTCTTTGCATTAAAAAAATACGTTTAACAAAAACCTTCAAATTCAAAACCGACTCACTTGACCAGATTATTCCAATACAGATACGGCATCACTGTGTTCTTTAGGAAAAACGAACTGCGGCGTTCTTTTCGCTGAAAAAAAACTTTCAATTATTGCTTCTGGGATCATTCAAAACCAATGCATATAACTTTTTTTAAACTTCTGTACGACTACGCCACATGTAACGTCACTACTTTCGCAATTTTTTTGTTTTCATTGCATCTTAGTTTTTTTCTCACCTGGTCAAGGGGTGTCGTTTCCAACGGCTGTAAATTGTAGTCGAACTCGGCCAACATCACCGTTTTGTTGCTCGTAACCAACGGACAAGACGTGTAACCGTCATACTGACAACGAAGAAAACAACCTTCGATTTTCATGGTGCTCATGCAATGCGGCGAAGCTTTACGTTACAACGTGAGACTTCTTCGAGTAACACTAATACGGATACAAGAAACGTCCAAGAATTCCAATTCCAAACTCACCGTTGTTTTCAACGGCTGCCCGTTGACATGCGCAATCAAATTCTTCGAAAGGACACCGACTTGCGCCGCTGGAAAGTCAGAAGAACGTTCAGTGTTTTACAGAACAAGCTATAGCAGATGTCGATTAGATTTTGCGTGACATGAAAGGTTATTGACTCGAAGTGCATTAAAAGAGCTATCGCTTTCTTGGTAGTTTTACAAAGTTTAGCTCTGTGTTTGCGCATTGCGCCCAATTTCCCCATTTTTTTCACAAGTCGCAGTACCTACCTGGAGGAGATTCGCATTTCAATGGAGTGTGTATAACTTTTGCAGAAAAGTGTTCGCAAACTACAATACGGCCGAAGCCGAATAAATAAGGCTGTCCTTGTATTCTCCATCAAGGCGGAATCAGTCGCAGACTATGACTTGTCTTTTTCAGAAATGCCAAGATATAATTCCCAATTGTGTGCGCAATGGAGAGAAGAGACTGAACAGAATAGCACGAAAAATCAATTAGTTTAAAAAAACACGTCAAATTTTAACACGCAGTTGGGTTTCTGAGCGGTCTTTTTTCTTTCATTCAAGTCGTGCACCCTGAAAACCGCTGCCATGTTTACTTGGCCATTCCGTATGCGATAAAAAACGTTTCCCACCCAAGCACACCACCACTGTGCACCAAACCGACCAACAGCGGCTGCCGTCTTAGCGGTTGGTGCGTTGCTGGCGTCGCCAATCGCAAACACGTTCGCGTAGTTGACATGTTGCAGCGTGTCTTTGTTGACCGTGACGAAACCGACTGGGTCGACAAAGTCCTGCGGTGCTGCGCGCAACGCCGGTTGCGGTTGGCATGGCGCCCCGATGTGCAGTAGATCGTACTGCGAAGTGGGAATAATGGCATTGGTGGGTGTTGATCGATATCTTTCTTTCACATCGCAATTACCGAGTTTTGCACACTTGAGAAAACCGCAGTGAACGTTTCACGGTGATTTTTCATGCAACGATTTACACAACAATTTACGCAGAACTTTTACGCAACGATTCACGCAACATACTGACAAAAAAACCAACCGAACCTTGAACGTCTCTTGTTTCACCGGTTTATTGTCCTCGTCAAGCAGATTGAACACGGCCTCCTGTTTGTCGCCGTTCACCTCGACTAAATTGCGACGAAAATTTGGTTTTATGCCGCGTCTAAGTGCCAACTCCAACAGTGGCGCCGCGTAGTACGGTACACCGAACATTTTCGGCAGCGCCGTGTTGTACAGGATCGTGGAGCCGTCGCGTTTATTCGTCTGAAAGCTACATGTAATGGAAACATGAAAACAAAAACGGTTTTGTGTGTCAAGCTTGACGCGATACACTGGCAAAAGTTTTGCGGTGCCGACTTTATTTGCGGTATAGGGCTTTGGTTTGCACCGCCTATTTTGCGGTACACCGCTGATCTGGTGCCAATTGCCTGCACAACACTGAGAAAACGTCGGTATTGCAATGAACATGGTAACTGTTTCGACGTTTTTATAGGTTGGGCGTGATTTGGGTTACTGAAGTGGCTGCTAAATCGACTAGTAAAATCGCGTTTTAGTTGGTATATTTTAGTATCGTCTTCACTAGCCACTTTAGTAGCCAGTAGCCACGTCTTCCTCTCCAAGCAACCTGATGCAATTGAACGCCATACGTTTCTTGTGAACATAGTGCAATTGATGAACTACAAAAATAAAAGATGAAGTGTGAAACACCTTCCATGCAAGCGATTTTGTGATGTCGTATAGTGTGCAAAAAGCCGATTGGCCCAACCAACCAGCCAGCCAACACCGCAAACAAGAAACGCACCCGCCGCAAATAGTCGTCGAAAATGTAGGCGATCTTCTGCGGTGCGCCGGCGCATTTGATCGGCCAACCGGGAAACGTGAAGATCGCAGTCTGTCCGCGTTGGAACGCCTCGATCGCTTTGTACGTTTTGGTCACGTGCGCCGGACTGTAGTTCGAGAGCACCTCTGGGCGATTGTCCAGCGCCTCGACGGCACCTTTGATCTGAAAACGGGTTTTTTCGGTTAAATGTTTTGATTATTTTCAGTTTTAGTTTGAAGCTTTCAGAAAAAAAATTGTCTCTTAAAAATTTCATTCAAATTTTTCGTTTTGGATTGGCCTTGGCCATTTAACCGATTGACGTACAGATTTCAGAATATGAAAATCTTTAATGCGTCGCTAAACGTCCTTTTTTGAAGGGTCAATCGAGTCAAAACAGTCGATTCGAATAATATGCAGCTAGCCAACCAATGCCAACGTTTTGAATTGTTTACCGGTGTGTTAAAATTGTATTCACCACCGCAGCAAAGGCCTTATCGCATGATTTTCAACACATGCCTTGCTTCGATAAATACAAAAGCAGAAAAAACCAATAAAATACAACCAAAAAACCGAACCAAATCGAAGCGCAGCTGAACGCCGGTCGCCACAATGAGGTAGTCATACTGTAGTGTTGTGCCTCGGTCCGTTGTGACTGAATTGTTCTTTGGATCGAACTTCTCGACGAGCTCCTTCACCCAAACGATGCCGGATCCGACCAGATCCTTGGTGTTTCTAGTGATTTCGTCCAACGTCTTCATGCCACCACCGACCATCGTGAGACCCGGCTGGTAGTAGTGCTTCTGGAGAGTTTACTTTTACATTTTTTTCTTTTTTTTTCTTTTCAATAGTTCTGTCTGAATTTCATGGAAGCCTTAACGGGGCTGCAGAAAACAAAAGGACAAATAACAATGTTCCACATTGTAAAAACCAACATTTGAAATTTCAGTATCCCAGGACAGCTACAATTGTAGCAATTGCTAGGTGAACATTAATGTTCACTTTTTCCCCACCGCCGCCAATTATCTAGATATTTCAGTAAGACAAGTTTAGACATTATCATGCGGATGCGCGAGCGAGCGTAGCGAGCGGAGAGCGCATCACGCATAATATGAGCCATTATCCCCTCGCCCGCTTTTTTCAAATTTGCTCGCTGCCTCCAGCGAGCATAGTATAAGCCACAAACTTGGTTCTGTGCACACGAAACGAACACCCAAAGTTGTGCTTGGAGCCGCGAAAAAATTTTTATCCGACTACTTTTCATACGCTGTAGACACGAAAAACCTATTCTGAAATTTATGTTACTTACAGTATGGCCGAATAAATAAGGCAGTCCTTGTATTCGCATAAGGGATTGGGGAGTGTTTGTTTTGAAAAAATATCGGGGGGGAAAAAAAAAAAAAAAGAAATAAAAAGACAATATTGGGGTTGTCGTGGTCTTTTTTTTTTTTTTTTTTTGCGCCTTTTATGTTTGTGTTTTCTTGGTATTTTCCTTGGTATTTTTTTTTCTGGTATGTAATCAACATGTGTTCGCCCTTTCAATTTTTACCTGCGACACTTTCGCAGTCGAACAAAAATGTTCCCTGGGGTAATTCCACCCGGAGATTTTGAAAATTGGGTTATTTTTTTACCCAGACCCTGTTTTTGGGCAAAAAAATTGGGCATTTTTAATTGTTGGGAGGGTTTTCACCTGGTTTTAAGTGTTCGCCCTTTCAATTTTTAGCTGGGACACTTTCACAGTTGAACAAAATTGTTTCCTAGGGTAATTTCATCCATAATTTAGTTTATTTTTTTGCCCGGGCATTTTTTTGGGGGTCAAAATTGTGCATTTTTTAAAGTTGGTAGCATTTTGACTGGGTATCAGTTTTTCACTCTTACAAATTTTGTCTGAGCTACGAAAAATAGGAGAAATGTTTAGTCCGTAGGAATTCAATGCGCTGATCACGGATTTTGGGTTAGTTTTCTTACGTGAGCAACTCTAGACGCTAAATCGTGACGATTTCGGGCGAATCGGCCGTGGAAATTGGCGAAATCGGTCCAGAAACGAAAAACAAGAAAAGGGTGTTTTCCAGGGTAATTCAATGCGCTGATCACGGATTTTGGGTTAGTTTTCTTATGTGAGCGACTCTAGATACCGAATCGTGACGATTTCGGGCGAATCGGCCGTGGAATTTAGCGAAATCGGTCTAGAAATGAAAAACGAGAAAACGGTGTTTTCCATGGTAATTCATTGCGCCGATCACGGATTCTGGGTTAGTTTTTTATGTGAGCAACTCTAGATACTGAATCGTGACGATTTCTGGCGAATCGGCCGTGGAAATTGGCGAAATCGGTCCAGAAATGAAAAACGAGAAAAACGGGTTTTCCAGGGTAATTCAATGCGCTGATCACGGATTTTGGGTTAGTTTTCTTGTATGAGCAACTCTAGATACTGAATCGTGACGATTTATGGCGAATCGGCCGTGGAATTTAGCGAAACCGGTCCAGAAATGAAAAACAAGAAAACGGTGTTTTCCATGGTAATTCATTGCGCCGATCACGGATTCTGGGTTAGTTTTTTATGTGAGCAACTCTAGATACTGAATCGTGACGATTTCGGGCGAATCGGACGTGGCAATTGGCGAAATCGGTCCAGAAATGAAACACAAAAAACGGTGTTTTCCATAGTAATTCAATGCGCTGATCACGGATTCTGGGTTAGTTTTCTTGTGTGAGCAATTCTAGGTACTGAATCGTGACGATTTTGGGCGAATCGGCCGTAGAAATAGCATGGGCGAAATCGGCATAAAAACGAAAAATGAAGAACCTGAGTTGTCCGGGGTTTAGAAGAATGTGTGACCAACGAATTGTGATTTTGGTCCGACTTTTGGGGCTTATGTAAAAGTCAGAATATTATCTAAAAATGCGGGAGACGCATATAAAAGGAGGAATATGGCCTTGTGTAAGCAGTGAACGACTTGGCTCGACAACGCTTTTCAAGTCTTTGATGTGGTACACACGGATACAAGTACATAAGAGTCATATTTTTGCGCCGTTTATTCTTTATTTCGGTTGCACATGGCAACCCTCGTACATTGTAGACAAATGAAACTTTCACATTTGCTTTATTTCTAGCATTTAGCGACCACTAAAACCACTAAAATAACGATCAGACTTTAGATCGCTGACACTGGTTTGCACAAAGTGTATCGCAGAGGCATTGGGAACGCAAGGTCTCCTTCTGTGGCAAAGGCAATGACTCACCGGTTTATCCTGTCACAAGAGTTTGGTAAAAAGGGTGAAAATCAACGGAAAAGACAACACTTTTTGCACTGGTGCTGCTGTGTGCACAGCGGTGCGCGTACGTTAGCAACAACGATAAAGCTACATGCAGCAATGTTTTGCAATTTC
>JASANC010003641.1:0-76060 GCA_030248135.1 Theristus sp. LFF4_11
GGGGTTAGAGTTGGAAAGAACCGGATTTACGACTAATGGAATGTCAGAAACATTCAGTCGTCACACCACAAAGAATATGTCAAAATCTGATGCGAGTTTCCATTTATGTGATGTTATGTTTGTGGGTGTTTTGTTTCTGTTTAAATGGATTCGTTTTTTAATTGGCGATAATTGTGTATTAGTGTCATTCTGTTGTTCTGAAATGATGTGATGTCAATTTTGCGATGCTTTCGCACCATTGCTGCTGTCAACGGAAGTATTAACGATATCAGACTGACTTAAAAAAAGAAAAACAAAGCAATGGAACCAAATAAAACAAATGAAACTGATGTCCAAAACATTGGCTTCTTTTCTCGAAATTTATTAAAGCCGAGCAGATACCAGGAGTATCAGTGCTCACAGAAAATGCATCTGACAAACATCGTGACTCGGTTCACAAGAAATTGCACGGTTTCTGCACGAAAAAATCAAATGTTGCACCAGGAATTCTTAAAGCTGGACACTCAAAGCAACATGCTAAGCTCATCGTCTGCTGTTCAACTCGTCAAAGTCACTCTTCAGTCTCCATTTGTGCACGTTGCGCAACAACAGGCAACGGTCAGCGGCGTCCACAACACCGATCTCCAGCAAGCCGGCGTTGCTCATGTCAACCAGCACACGCCCTGGACAAATCAAAATGTGTTTGATATATTGGTCATCGTTAGCAATGCGGCGCAAATGATTGGTTTATAGTCTCTCGCTGGATTACCAGAAATTTTCACAAACCATAATCGTGGCGTCCTACGGAAAGATGGTGCCCACAACACAATGAATGGTAGCTCGACGCTACCTACTGCAAAAAACACTGGACTCAACACTACCGTGCCACACATTTGCTGGCGATTGAGCTGCTCACCACACAACAGTTCCCTCTATCGATGTCCGCCCAGTTCATTGCACCGCATCAACTGACCGGAGATGTCGTTCTCAGCGAACATGTGCACGTATTTGCGGTGCAGCGCCGGCGCGTGCCGTCTCAGCCAGTTGTCCACGTCCAGCCGTGTCCAGAAGCACATCGGACGCCGAGTGGGCGGCTGCTGAAGATGGTGGTGATGCGAATGGAAGCCCCCGCTAGCAGTGTCGCGATCGCCAGTTTTTATGGCAACCATTCTGGATGGAACACCGCCGATATAAATCATGCAGAAATTACGCTACTTCACAATTCACCGGCTAGCAAGTAAGCAGTCAGTATTTCCTACTGAAGTGGAATGTAGCACTACAATTTCCACACAACGTTGTCTTCATTTGCCATTGTTTCAATTTTATTCCAAAACTGTTATGCAACATTTCAAATCGTTGAAATGAAAAAGTATGAAGCGGAAGTGAGAATTCAACTCAACATACAACAGACGTAAAACAAACGTGGCGCGCGCATAACAACGGACAGAAAAACGATAATGAATAGAAACCAAAAGAAATAACGACTAGAAAAAATATAACCAACAACGTCAGCTACCATGGTGTTTTGTCAGTTCAGTACCCGTTCTCAGTATGATATATACAAACATTTCAACTTTCAAAATGTCTACGCCCGCTACTGCCGTGACCGTTGTGACTGCGCACTGCGACTGGCCAGATTAATGTGGCGTGCCATCGCTCTGAACTTTCGTTTGTTGGCGATCTGCGCCAGCATCGACGAAAGCAACGGATTCGAGTCGAGCTCAGTGGCGAGACAAGCGCGAACATCGGCTGGAAAGTGTTTCGTGAACCAGAACAACACATCGGCGACGCCATCGACGACGTCGTTCGCGACCTCTTCGTGGTATACTCGATGGCAGCACTGTTGCACCTGGAAAAGCTTCGGTTGACTCCAAAAATGCACTTTTTTAGCAAAAACACTATGCTTCCTTTCAGTTTTCTAACGCTGGCTATTGACGCACAATTATTTAGCATTAAAAGCAGCTGGCTGGAAACACACGAAGGAGTCAATTGACTCTACCATTTCTTCATTGTGAGGGGAGAGAGCGAATGAAAGCGGCACCTACAAGCGTGTGCGCGTGTGCGGCCAGAACTGCCATCACTGCCTGCGAGTCAGCTTGCGATGCAGCTTTCTCCAAGCAGCCGGCGATGAAACCGGCGACCAGCTTCGTCACCTGTGATAGAAACAATAGATGAATTATTATGAAAGAAAATGTAGCGGAACTTCCGATGAAAACTGCAAAACTGGAAGTCTGTGTCTAACCTGTCGATCAGCATTATGCGCGAGTGTGAGCGTTGCAGCGTGCACGACCACGTTGAAACACGCGAATCCCGGCTGCGCGGCAATGAACGGCCAATGTTTGCGCGGTAGATGCAGTGCAAACGACCAGTAGCTCTCGAGAACGTCGTCACTGACGAGTGCACAGTTCACAGTTGCACTCGTTCGCTCCGTCAGCTCGCGTTCCACTCGACTCATGATCGTTGCAGTCCATGCTTGAATCGACTGTGACAGCAGCGGCATGTGTGCTGCGTCGTGCGCGTAGTAGATGAAAATCTGAAGCACAACGCAAGATCGCGGAAGTTGAGAGGGCCGAGATGAACCTTTTTTCATTGTACGTATCAATCATGAGCAAATCAACCAATTTGTATGGTGGTTCTCTGCATTCCAAAACCATGACACTGGACAAACAACTGACACCTGTCACTTTTTTACAGAATACAGAGCATACAAAACTGCACTAAGAAGAACGAATATATCGGGTTTAATTAAAATTTTAATCACATCATTCGAATCTCCTTATCTGAATATCGAACTTCAATTCCGTTCGTTCTTCTTTCGTGAGCTCTACATTCTTTAAAAAAAGTGACAGGATCAAACAAACATACTGCAGACCGAACAGCCCTCAACACCGACCTGCTTGACAACTTTGAACACATCAGGGGTGGCGAGCAGCATACGCGACAGCAGATCAGTGACGATCGACTGCAGGAGTTCACCGGCGGAGTCTTGCAACGAAATGAACGTCTGACGCAGACACTCGCACACTTTCGTCGAAATCTCAGCATCGCAGTCACTCAGCGTTAGTAGACTGGACAACAACGGTAGGCTTTGCCGTGCGACGACCAGCACAACCGAGGGAGTGCTTGGAGTCGCTGCTGTTGAAATAAAAAAACGTTTTCGGAAATACACACAAGCTCGGGGCGAAATCGGATGCAACGTTCTTTGATGCCAATTCGCAGAACACACCCGTATCGTGTCTTGAATTCGGCCGCTGAATGCTGCCGAGCAGAGTCGACAGAACATCGAGCTCAAAGAGCAGCTCCGTTTTCGTGATCGTCGCAGCAGCACGTTCGTCGCACAGATTCTGCAGTCGCGCAAGACGTGGCGCCAAAATGTCGTTCAAATGTTGCATCACTGATTGCTGGTCGGACAGAATCGAAAGCGCGTAGCCAACGCACTGCAGCGCACGGAGGCCATTGGTGTGCTCGGTGGTGCTGGACGGCTGTACCGCAGTGTCGGTTGAGGTGGCGGGTGTTGCTGAGCACTCCAGGAAATGCCCATAGCACACGTGAAAGATGTCGGCACAAAGCGGCTGAAATGTGTGGAGGTTCAGATATCAGAACTTATTGTCATGTTACAATGAGCTCCGAGCAGAATTTTGAATCGGAAAATCTACGAACTACAGAATTGCACACCAAACCGCTCCACACTTGAAGCACAAAATACGAGCATAAGAGCAGAGCACAACTTAGTACACACAGCACCTCAGTGTGTTCGGCCACGCGCTCCTCAAGCAGATTCTTCAGTGCGAACGTTGCTTCTGTCGGACTGGACGGCAGAAAACGGAGGCACACACGCACGGCAATCGGATACAGTTGGGCGACGTCGTTAACCAAGCTTACAAACGATGTCAGACGATCGATCAATCGGCACACGGTCGCTTGGAAGTGGTGCTCGCATGCACTGTTGTCTGCAAAGCGCAGCGTACAGCTTGTTAATTTTGAAGAAGTTCAAAATTGACAACGTTCCTTCATCGTTTTGCAGTTTGTTGATTGGGGCGCGCTGATCTATCACACAAATATTACACGACAATTGAATTGTTGGCTGAGGTTTTTTCATCAAAAAAACCAACCCCAACAAAGGGCATTCATCCAAAGTGGCAACCCAACGAACCCACCGTGATTAACCACCAGAGCGCCAGTCGCAAACGGCTGCAGCACGTCGCACATCAACGAGCGCACACCGGCGCATTCGTGGCCGATCAGATCGGCAAACGACTCAAACGCAAACATGACCGATTCCAGGTGATCGTAGTCAACGGTGGATGGTGACTGGCAAACGGTGAGCGCTCGGTGGCACAACGCAGCAACAGCGGCGTCACCAAGCACCGTGTAACAGCTGACGCACACTTGCGAGGCGCACTCGCGGTATCTGCACGTTGAATGGAAAAGATCAATAATGTGGCGTGTATAGCAGCATGCCTCCTGTCACCATCATCTTTTTTTGCCTGACAAGTTAGTGTTGAACAATCGATACCGTACACATGGGTGATGCAGCAATGCAACGTACTGTTATTTTTTCAAGAAACTCATCAATTCACGAATCGATCGTTTATTTTCTTGTTGTTGTTTTGCGGCTGGCGAGTGTTGTAAACTCATAGCAGCTGGGCGTTGTACGAAAACCTGATTGGCAGTTTGTCTGGCTCCTTTTCCTGCGAGCTCCGCGACAAATGGTACACGCGTTTAGCGCCGTTGTGAGGCAGCACCTGCTGCGATGACACCAAGGAGCTCAGCTGCCGACGGAGACACGCGCCACTTGACTCCCCTCGTTATATTTCTTCGGCATGTTTCGTTAACACGACCAGCTGCGTCACAGCGCTGTCAACTAACTTCAGCAACAACTCCCGATCCTCAGCCGTCCATCGACTGCGTTCATGCGGCCTGGGCAGCGTGCATTTCGCGATCAGTGCAGCGAGCAATTGTTCGTAAACGGGCACAAACTGCTCATTGAGTGCCGTGACGGCTTTGCTGTGCTTTGTGGCGTAGCCAGACAACGCGTCCTCGAGCGCTGGCCAAACAGGCAACGTCTCAACACTCCATTCTTCGTCGAGTGGATAGCGACATGGCAGTGTGCTGACCCGAAGTAGGCACGCAATGATGTTCCTGCAATTTGGAACATTTGAATTTCTTGCTGTAAATTTTTAAAAACGTTGCACTATTGAAATCCAAAAAGTGAATACATGAGAACAACACAAAAAACTGCAGTAAGCAATCGACAATAACCACCCACCAAGCGTGCACATCCCGTTGCTCGTGCAGTTTGGCGAACAGAACGCAACCCTGTTCCTGTACGAAGGCACTGGCGGCCTCAACGACGCTGAACGCGACATCGTCCGCGTAGTCCTCGGCCTGCATCGCCTGATTCACGACAACACTCGAGAGCAGTTCACTGATGACGCAGACAATGCTTTGTGTCAGCTGCGCGCAGTGCAAGCCGACATCACCGGCGACCTCGTTCAGCAAGTCACTCAGATCTGCGATGCAGCTGAAAAGGTTGGTTGGTTTTCTTCTTGAAAACTGACGTTTTGGATCACAAGATCACACAAGTTTCCTATTGCAGTAAACCATGGCAACAAAATCAAGCAAGTCAACAATGGACGAACGCATGTCGACTGGCAGCGAGTTGTACGCAAACAGTGAGCATGGCGGTCCATTCATGTGCGCTCGTTGCGTTCACGAACGTCGACGTCTGAAACGCCTTGACGCAGCGCATCGCCGAGCGTAGCACAGCGTCCGATGCGCCGTTTCGTTGCAACGACTCCGTGATCGATTGCGAAATTAGCGCAATGTTCGCCTCGACACAGCTTCGAATGTTAGCACGACGCTCGACACCGACATGCAGACGGCTGAAACAATGACAGGGTTGGTGAAGAATCCGGTGACGCAGACCGACTGTTGTCTTCTATTTTGGTTCTGCGGCTCAATGAGCACGCATGGAGATAAAAGCAGTCTCAATTCAGAATTGGTGGAGTGAGACCCGTCGTGTCCCTGAGATACGGTTCAGTCACCACACTGTGATTACCGCATCAAGCATAAAAGTGACTACCTTTCCACATCTGCAAATGCATTGAGTCGCAGAACCAAAAAAATACAACAACTGAATGAATTAGTCCACCAACCTGAACTGTGCCGGCAGCTCGGCAAGCACGTCGTACAGAATGCAGTCGCACTCGTCGGCGGACACAGCGGCGTTGTCCGCAGCGTGATGCCACCGCGTGACGCAATCAGCGATCGGTTGCTCCCAAACGTCCGGCAGCGTCTGCAGCATGAACACCGCCAGTGCCGCTCGCAGGTGACGCAGCGTCGCCGCCGCGTACTGCCCGTGGACGCACTCGACTTTGTGCAACAACAGCGCACGCAGCTCGTTGATCTGACGACGGCCGGAAAGAGACGAAACGAAGTCGGAGTGGACGACACGGTTGTCGTTTGCAATTTGAAACACACACAATTTTGGAATGCAAAAACTTTCAAGCCAAGCCAAACGTGACGCTGTATCGCGACGGCGATCAAATAAAAAAAAAGTAAAAATTGTAATATTTGAACAAACCATTGAATCTCTTTCTACACACCAACACACGACACACACATCTGCCTTTACACACCCACGACGACACATACACACACTTCTTACATTGTTCTCGTCGGTTCCATATTCCTCCCACGACGCCATGATCTTCGCGTGCAAGCACTGCACCGCAAACAGCTGCACCACCGCCGGTTTCGAGCTGTCCAGCGCCTGTAACGCAAACCGCCAGATGTGCGGTGAGTTTAGGACGGCCAGCAATTGTTGGTGCATCATTTCTCGCTGCCGTGTGTCGGTGATCGAAGCAAAGAACTCAACGACCGAACGTTCAAACAGCGCATAATCGCCAGCTGCCAACGCCATGCCAGCCGGATCACTCTCCGTATCGCTCGTCATTTTCTGCATTGTATTTGTCCGTCAAGCTTTTGTTACTAAAACCAGGGCTCTGGGCTAGGGTTGTTAAAAAAATTGAAAATCAAAGTTGTTGTGCTGAACCAATCAGAGGGAATCCGAAGAACCACATTTGACCGTTGAGTTGACACTTGACGTGCAAGCGCCTCCCGCCCGAATGACTCTCCCGTATAGGGTTGTTAAAAAAAAACAAAAATCGTCATTTTTGTTTTTTTTTAATTTTTTTTTTAAATTTCAAAAATCAAAGTTGTGCTAAATCAATCAGGGAGTCCGAAGAACCACATATGATATGCAAGCGCCTCCCGAATGACTCCCGTATGGCGGAACTTTGCAGATTTTGTTTTGGTGACCTCAATTACCCCTTTTCCAAACCGTCACCATGCCTCTTCTTGTGTTTTGACCTCCAAAACGTCACTAATTGTCCCCAGCTAAGCTAATGCTAAAGTGAAGACAAACATACCGCCTTGAAATTCGATCAATTCTTCTGATGGTGTCGCGACGACACGACACGAAGCAGCAACCAGACAACGTAGCGCTTGCAAACGGAGCAGCGAGCACAATCAGACGCTCTGCGAGGCGAATCGTCACCTTATCTGCATCGGAAATGGTAGGCTAAGCTTTGGGACGCTCAAAAACTTCATCGCAGATGTTGTCGAAGCCTAAAATCAGTCGGTAAAACGGCCCAAAATCGACTGCTAAAGGTTTTACGAGCAGTACCGAAGGCGAAAGCAAATTTTCGAGGGGGGGGGGTGTCGTCACGTGGGGGGGGGGGGTGCCGAAAATTTTTCAGTGGGGGGGTGTCAGTCATGGTACAGTGACACCCCCCCAGGCGTGGGCCATGGGGGGGTGCACCTTTGTAGAAAATTTTCTGGGGGGGGTGCACACCCCCCACCCCACCCATGAGATTTTTTCGCTTAAATTTTGAAGGAAAAACACTAAATTTTGCTGCAAAATCTTTGAAATTACAATGAAGAATGTCAAGTTATCATATATTTAGCTTATATTATGGTCTTTAAAGACAAAAAATCATGATTTTTGAGCAAAAATTCATGATTTTTGGGTGGTCCGAGAAAATTTTTGGGGGGCGTCACTGTTACTTAGGTCCATCTAGAAGGGGTGGGGGGGGTGTCTAGCAAATTTTGAGGGGGGGGGGTGTGGATGGTCCAGTGTCAGGTTTTGGGGGGTGGGTGTCGCGTGCCCCCCCCCCCCCCCCCCCCCCACGCGGAGGTCTCGGGTGCTCTGGGGGGGTGTACCCCTCCCCACCCCCCCTCGTCTTCGGTACTGTTTACGAGGTATAATCAAAGAAAATTTTTGTTGAACTTTCGAAAAATTGTGCCAAAATTGAGGTTTTCAGAGCATATTAGAGGAAAATTTTTCGAATTTTTTTTTTAAATCGGCATTTTTGTTTTTTTTAATCACTTTTTAAAAAAAAAAAAATTTTCATTTTTGTTTAACAACCCTACTCCCGTATGACGGATTTTCCAGATTTTGTTTTGGTGACCTCATTTACCCCTTTTCCAAACTGTCACCATGCCTCTTCTTGTGAAAGTTCAAACCAAATTTTCTTCCCAACTTCTTTGTGTGCTTAGGTACATGTCATTATTTGGTCATTTTGACCGACGTACTCCATGTTTTTCGATTTGGATGACTTCTAGAGTCAATTTTTAGCGTTGAAATGACTTAACTGAATTGAAATATCGTTTCAGAAATCGTTTTCTTGCAACTTAGAACATGTTTTTTCAGTCGGTAGGCCATGAGATGAACATGATATCTTGTTGATTGGCGTACGTTATAGGTCTACAATGGAGTTGTGCGATATA
This sequence comes from Theristus sp. LFF4_11, assembly GCA_030248135.1. Lineage (NCBI taxonomy): Eukaryota > Metazoa > Nematoda > Chromadorea > Monhysterida > Xyalidae > Theristus > Theristus sp. LFF4_11. The sequence goes on from JASANC010003641.1 coordinate 8,773, forward strand.
TTGTTAAACAATTGGAGCGGGGATGTTGGTTAATACCACATCACACGACCGTTTTTCAGATACCCGATAACATGGCCACATGTTAAAACTTGCGTGCTGAGCTAAACTAACGTGTTAAACTTGCGTCTGTCAGTTGCCCGCAACGTGATCGCGAAATCATGGTACGTGTTTTCGATACGATGATTTGAAGAGTGGGCTCTCGCCATGTGGCAGATAGCATAGCTGGTTGAACCTGAAAGTAAGTGTCTTGGGGGGGGGGGGCGACCGGGTCGACAGGGGTTGCCGACTTAGCTACAGCAAACAGGAATTTTTGAACACAGTCAAATTTTGGTAATTTTCTAAAGAGGAACAACTAAGAACGGTTCAATATTCAAGTACACGTCGAAAATTGTCCTGTTTTACTGTTGAAAATGCAACTTTCCCTCTATGAAATGGACATAATTTCAATAAAACACGATTTTCGCTCTTATAGTTTTCCGGATCGTTCTGAAAATAGTCTAGATGAACTCAGCTCGACGAGACGCTTCGAACAAACCTAACTTGTAAAAAAAATTTTTTTTTTAAATTTTTTTTTAATTTAAAAAAAAAAATCCGGATTTTTTTCCCCCCTAACCCTAGGTATGGTGCCGTGGGGGGGGGGTGCCGACCAAAAAGTGAGGGGGGGTCCAACCTATGGTAACGTGGGAGTGGGACCCCCCCCCCCCACCACCAATAAACCCCCACCCAAAAAGTCGCTGACGTATTAATCACCCATGGGGGTTTATTGGAGGTAATACGGTAATTATCCAGAAAACGAGTTCGACGTTGGTATAAAAGTAAACTTTCTCTCTGCACTTGTTCACTTCATCATTTTTACACCTCCTGAAACAAACAATACTCCCTCCCCTTCGTTTCACTGGTTTCACTGCACGCACAGTCCACACTGATTTCTGTCAAAATCCGCAGCCCGTCGATGTGATGCACTAGTGTTTACAGTTAATGACCGAGCGAAACTGGTTGTCATCATCGTCTTCTGGACTGTCCACTTGCCGCCCCATATCAAACAACAACAAAGATGTGCAGCTGCTTTCGAAGAAAAAGGGCGTACAATCACAAGAAGCGCCCGCAGATCAGTCGAGTGCTGCGGACTTCGAGCGAGTTTTCAAGTGAGCAACCGGACGCGAGCGAGCGCGACTTTCTGTCGACGCAGACGGCCTCAACCAGCGACTCGCCGAAGGCGACAACGATGCATGCGCGTCAGAAGGACAATCTGAAGAAGTTGCTCGTTTACAGTTGGTACCATGGCTTTATCACACATGTCGATGCCAGGGACATACTGATGAACGAGAAACAAAATGGTGAAAACAGTTCTGGCCAGTTTTTTGTGATACCTGACCTAGGTAGAGCCTCGGTCTGGCTCAAACTTTGTGCATGCCTTGCCTGCAGGTGCGTTCCTCGTGACCGCCAAGTATCCGGAAAAGCCGCAGAGACCGATCAAGACCAGGAGAAAGTTGCAGCTCGGTGACCAACGAAAAACATCGCAAACGCCACGATTTGTTGTGCACACCAAACACAATCAAGTAGGGTATGCTTATAAACCCGCTTTGAATTGAACCGATCAAGCAGCAGTCCAACTGAAATCAACGCATTTTTTCTTTTCCACAGTGCGTCTACCGTACCGAGATACAGTGGAGTGTTAATGATGGTGAGAAGTATTTTTTGGATGCCGATTCGGAGGTGACGGCAAGCAGCATTGACGATTTAATTGGACGATACATGACCGAGAGCGATATGCTCGTGTTCTACCCATTCGAAAAGACATTCGACCAACAGTTGAGCCATCAGCAGTACAGAGACCCGTCCATCCAGCTGCATCTATCCGTGCCCGTCGGTCTTCAGCCGTGGGAGTACGAGCGAAGGTGGGGATGGGACGCTTTTTCTCAGTACCAGTTAGTCTTGTGATTCATCTGTGTCTGGAAGGACTATTGTTTTGTTTTGCAGTCAGTTGCGCATGGATGCTCGGCATAATTCAAAGCCGGGAGCGTATGGTGAAGTGCGCAAGGCGACGTTGGTCAGGGCGGATAATACGACCGAGATTGTTGCGGCCAAGAAAGCCCTTGAGGACGAAGGCGAGACCGGACCGAACACGCACGTCAATTCTAACGTTTGTTCATTGAGTAAAAATATGATATGGGTAAAAATAAAAATATCAATAATCAAAATAATAATTAAGTTATATCACACTAAATACTAATTATACAACTTGATTATTATATGGGTGTCTCTGTGACTGGGTTCGGTAAACGAGTCTTCACTCGGAAGTGATCTGGCGTTTTCAAAAGCTTTTATAAATGCTAGGTGGCGCCAGCTTTTTCTAATTAGCAACAACAGTAAAAAACCGATGTGTATATTATTAATAGACAATCTTATTGATTACTACTCTGTGCGAACTGAAAAAAGTTTCAATGGCATGCTGCAGGAGCTGATGCGCGAGGCGTCAACGTTGCGTCGCTACGGTGCCCACCCGAACATCATCGGCTTCGTCGGCGTCGTCGCGCGTGACGAGCCGTGCTTCCTGTTGATGGAGTACGCGGACGGCGGCGCACTGAACGACTACCTGCAGTATCAAAAACGAAAAAATCGTCCGCTCAACAACAAACGTCGCGTGCAATTGTTGCTCGATGCGGCACGCGGCGTTGAGTATCTCCATGCGCACGACTGCCTCCATCGGTAGGCTCAATGGATCAGCGAAGTTACAATGCAGCTTCATAACCGCTTACGTTCGTCAACCCAGGGACATTGGCGCGCGCAACTGCTTGGTGGACGTGAAGACAAACACGCTGAAGTTGAGCGACTTCGGACTGACTCGACCGACCAAGCTGTACGAGCGGATGACCTATCGGCCAATGCCCGTTCGTTGGACGCCCCCGGAAGTGTTCACCTCACAGACCTGGGCACCAACTGCCGATACGTTCAGGTGTTTTTGCCAGTTGTTGTTTAGCAACGCTGGTTTTTTTCCGGACTGTCGACTGAAATCTTATCCTTTAGTTTTGCGATTCTGATGTGGGAAGTGTACACGGATGCCGAGAAGCCGTATGCGTGCATGAGCGCTCGCGGCGTACAGCGAACGGTTGAGATGGGCGATCGTATGAATGTGCCCGAGAACATGCCTCCTGATGTGGCCGCTTTAATGCAAGGTCCATTCAGAACGTTTCACTTGCAAAGAAATGTAAAGCAGAATCCGGAGGAAGCTTTGCAGCACGATATCGCGCACTTGTCAATGTCAACTTTTACTTATTTACTTGATTGAAATTGGCTAGTTTTTCGTTCTGTCCTGCAGACTGCTGGCACAACAACCCGATCATGCGACCGTCGTTCACAGAGGTTGTACAGCGGCTGGAGGGGATATGGGCCAAACTGTAACACTCGGTCAATAACAGACATTGATCATATTCAAGTTCCATCAGCCGTCAAAGTTCTTACTCACCACAAATCACTTCAATGTGATCTAAACTCTAAGATCCGAAAATAATATCCATCTACAATAATACCTACCTATCTGCATAATCCAAACCCAAAAGACAGATATTCCCTCATCTAATTTGCTGATGTCATTGTCCTTTGCTAACAACGGCGAGTGCTGCAAATTTTGACAAAAAATTCACTGACTTTCCGAAATTTACTTTGCGCGTTCACATTTTCGCCCTTCAGAATAAATCATCGTAAAAACAGTTATAAAATACTTTGGTAACAAATGTACACTGTATGTACAAGCATAAATGCTATTTATATGGTAAGCACGGCTACGGTATATACACATTTTAATAAATGTTCTAGTAAAAAATATGATTTCAGATAAAAGATGTATGATCTACTGTTCATAATTGCGACACCATTGAGCTTTTCATACGATCGTCGGTGGAATCATTTCAGATGTTGGTATGCGAACTAAAATATACATGATAAGTGTAAGAGCAACTATTTTTTTTAAATAGAGCTGAAGCGGAAAGTCTGACCTCCAGGTGGCAGTGCATCATACGGGTTGACTACCGCTGGGTGTAAAAACGGTTGGTGCTTTTGAACGTTCATTTTCATGGAGTGAACAGCTTGCATCACGGTTGGCGCATGCAACGACGCAACTGCAATCCCAAACAACACCGACAAAAGCGACGCAGCAACAACTAGTGATGTCAGAAACCTGAGCACATGAGCGCAAATCAAACCAAATAAAGTTTATCACGGTGACGGAGTTAAAAAGCTGTATTTCAGAGTTTAAAGTTTTTGTACCTGTTGAATATCGTGCGGTGATTGTTTGATGTGTTTGAGCTGTGACCCTCAGTTTCGGGGCTGCCAGAAACAATGGAATGTACATTACTGGATGTTGTAGCTCTGAATTCACTGCTGGAAGTTGTTCTTCTGAACAGGAACTCAAAACGAAACGTGGTTTCCACTGGATCAGTCGATGGCTCATCAGAATTGTCGAGTTCCACCGTTGTCCCATCAGTTTCGTCTTCTGTCGTCATAAACTTTTCCTCATCACTTTCAGGCACCACTGTTGTTTCTAGCATGGGCTGCTCTGTTGTCAACTGTTCTTCTGAATTTGCATCGCTGTCCACCCCCACCGTAACGCCTTCCTCGAGTGCAACTGACGCAAACGCGTCGTAGCTGATGTCAACAAACTCCACAGAATTTTGCGATTCTTCATCAGATTTCGGTTTCGTTTCACTGTTTCGAGAAGTCACCGCAGCGGCCAACTGTACTGCTACTGCATCTCTGACGTCACGTTTCGCGAGCACTGAAAATCATAGTAATATTTCTGAAATATGAAAACAATGAACTCACGCCATTTTGACAAAAATACTTGATTGTATATACCGTTATCTCTGGTGAAGGTGGCACAGATGTGGACACAAATTAGCAGTGCCATGAGAATGGAATGCATTTGTTCACGGATTCTTGAATCAAAAACAATATTGCTTCACTTTTTGTTCAAAACGATTCGGTGAAAAATACAGAATAGTGGCAGGTATACAAGGTACTTCTTGAAAAACACTTTATTTTGCCATACGCAAGCGGAGCTAATACACTGCGCTTTCCGACACTTTGTGTGGTCACTACTCCCATGGCAACATTCAATTTATAAAATGTTTTTCACACCATCAACCACCAATTTGTTTTACTGAAGCTTATTAGTAATTGGGCATCGCTCCCACATGAATTTTATGAAGGTTCATTCAGCAGAAGGCTCGTGAAAACAGTGAAAATTTGTTTATTGCATTTCATGTAACACCGATTTTGGACGATACACAATATATTTGAACAAAAACAAGTTCGAATCAAGCACAAAGTGGAACAACAGCATATGAACAAAATCGAACGATAACAACAAATTCAAACAATAAAGCAAACCAGCTGCAGAAGTTTCAAAACAGTGGAAAACGACAATCGACGATGTAAAAAAAACCATGAAAGGTAAACTTGAGATCTGTTCTTGTGGAAGACTACCCGAGTAAGTATTCAACAAAAAACCGTTAAAAACTAACAAAACGAAACACAACAAGCACGAAACACACGAATCACTGCACGAACACAGCGCGTCCAAATCTCGCGCAGAACACAGCCATCAGCAACGTTGCGATCAAGAACAACACATCGAAGTCACCACTGGCGAGAACATTCGAGAACTGTGCAACAGCGACCATCAGCACGAGTATGACGTTGTGCCCGGTGACCGCGCAGACAACACCGACCACGATGAACTGCACCAGACTGTCGGCGGACATGCTTGACGAGCTGTAGCGGACGCACACGTAGAACGCAACAAGCTGCCCAATGACGACGGCGGCACTCAGCGACGCACGCAGCAGCGGCATCAGACGGTCGGCAAGACTGGAAATTGCGCTCACTGAGAAAAATCTACGAGCAATCCATAAAAATCACAAGATTTTGAAAAGCTTCCCAAAGGTGTGGCTTAGGGGACAGACTTCATTCAGGATTTTTACCATTTATTATTCACCTGACTCGCAATCACATAATTCTAGAAAATCAGAAATCACAATGGTGAGCAATCAATAATAGTCCGCTTACACACAAACGCACCATTGTCGGTAACTCGCTCCACAGCGTGCACAGAATTCATCGGTGATTCTCATGCCAGCGCCAGCACAACGCCAACATGAACGCAATTGCCTGACGCCACACGCACGACAGAAATAGTCGTCGACACACAGCTGCTTTCGACAACTGTGACACACAACTTTGCCGCTCATGGCGCTTGCTGATAACAATGTTCGGTTCGTTCTTGCACAATTCTGCGATTTCCACAATATAAAAAGTACATTGCTTTTACCGGCGGGATCGGGAACCGCATCGTCATTTTCAGAAACACCGACTTTGTTTTTTAAGCATCCTGCAGTAGAGATTTGTTTTTTTTTATTTGATAACAGAAACACACTGCAACAATCATATTGAATCTACAACTACATCAGAAAGTGTAACATATGACTGGTTTGTAAAGCGAAAAACAGCGGAAACAAAAATAAATAAATACAGCATTGCCAACATACGAAAGCAGCACAAGAAACACAAAAAAACATTATCCCTTCCAGCGAACTGGGCCTTTAAAACCAAACTCCGCATTCACAACAATGCCTGTGTCAGCAGCCATTTTCCTTCAGGGAGAGTTCCGGCGCGGGAGCTAACCCTTTCCCGGCGAAGAACAAGAAATAAAGGTTGCCTTTCGTAGCTGTGGCCTGTGAGTACATTTTCGACTACGATATTTCTAACTACAGTTGAACTATGGTTGGCCTAACTTAGGGTTGGCACAACAATAAAAAAACGGCTTCTTTTCCGTTTTAAAACCGGTTTTTTCCAGTTTTTTTCCTGAAAAAAATAAAGAACCCGTTTTTTACCTTAAAATGTTTTAAACTTTGTGGTCAAAAATCACAATTCTTCGTTTGATTGATAAAATGTAAAATTATATTTTTGAAAAAACGGTGCAGTGAACTGTGTCGAATGTCGAACTGAACTGGTGAAGCATTATTTTGCAGAAACTTTTGTGGCAAGGGTCAAGTGAAATGCGATGAAGACAAGGTGACTGCTAAACTAAGTGCATATGCAGACTGACTGACGATGTTGTCGATTTGCAAAGGGTAACTGATGAAATGTTATTTTTCGAACGCAATCCGCTACCGGTTTCACCTTGCAGTTCTGCAAATCTCGCCCCCCTGATCGGGGTCAGCTATCCGTCCGGTCAGGTCTCCTTGCAACCGTCCCTCCCCGCTCCCCACACCTACACGGTCACTGAGTAGTAATAGATGGTATACCACACTGGCTCATGTCAGTTACCGGTATGCGCTACAAATAATCACAAATTATTTTTGAATTTTGAATATTTTTGAAAAGCAACATGAACCGGTTCATTTTGCGGTGTACCGTTTGAAGCGACATTCCCCATTTCCCTGTTGCAAAAATCATGTCACACGCGAGAAAACTTAGTTTTGTTATTTACCGTCCGTGTTTTGCTCACATTATCAAATAATAAATGGAATGTTTTTCTAATTTGAATTACAAATCCCAAAAATACCCCCTTCCCCCAACAGTGCGTCTCTTGTTGTTGTTCCATGTTTGAATATAGTTTCAGTTACCTGGCAGTGTAAACACGGTGCTTGCTCTGTAATGTAACGTGTGTGTTTTTAGGTAACACGTTATTGTGAACATCATTTTATTAAACACACCAAACAAAATATAAACAACAAACTAATTCTAATTTTTTTAAAAAACAAAATTTAATAATAATAAAAATTTAACATTTATTAGCGCAGCAATTTGTGCAGCTGCGCTAAAAGGACGTAGTTTCTACTACGTATCGCATACGGGTCAACCAGACCCATGAGCATCTTCCACCGTTCTTCCGCCGGTCCCGCCATGTGCATGAAGAGTTGCCCGTAAAACTGGGGCCGGCCTACTGCTTCCGCCACGCCTGGTATGGTGAGGTGAACGCCACCGGGATCAAGGCACGGATGCGCCAATTGCGACCCTTTGTCGTACACGCACCTGAAATAGAAAACGTGATGTCAAATAAACTACAGACAATCTGAATAACAAAAAGAAAAAATCCGAGAGCGACCGGATGGCCTATATTCCAATTCTTAACTTTGGTAATGGGGTGCAGTGTCACAATCCAGGTTTTCTGAAAAGATTTCCCACGGAATAAAACTTTCAAATGTCAGCAGGTCATTAATTCTGGATCTGGCAAGCAAATACGCTTGCCTGTCGCTGCTGCTGCAAAAAGGTAAAGAAAATGCACATTAATGTTAGAAAAAAACAAACTAACTAACTTGACGTGTCAAAGCCCAGGTCGCAGACATGACTCTCGCTAAAGAAGATCTGACAAGCAGCTCAGATTGACGCTTGCGTTGCTGCTGTTGTCGCAGTTTCCACGTCCAATCATATGAACACGTTCTTAATTTCACTGCAAAAACAAACAATTTTTGAACACTTCGAAAAAGTTCGAAAAAAAAAACATTTAAAAAAACTAACTCAGTAGGTGTTGTTTTCTTTTCTGGCAAGGCAACTGCTGCTGCAAAAAAGTATAGAAATGGACATTAATGTTAGAAAAAAGCAAACCAACTAACTTGACGACAACAAAAAACAACAAGAAAAGAATGAACATTGATGTTTGAAAAGGCAAAATAACTTGATACTTAAATGATCTTAGATGGTGTTGGATGGTGTCAATTATACATGTAATGCGTGTAATAGTGACCCGCTTTTCACGCTTGTGTGTCACTGGTTGCGTGTACGTGCATGTACACGTATGCGTTGACAACAACTTTACAACAGTTTTATTCTCATGAGCACAACGTCGCGTGGGGTACGAATGTGCGTAGCGTGCAAAAGCCGAAGCATTTTGGCAACACCTGTGTGAGAGCTGTGCACTATTTTAATGCCTGTGCACCATTTGCGTACAGTATGGCCGAATAAATTAGGCAGTCCATCAAGGCGGGATCAGCTGCAAACTAGGAGTTGTCTTTTTCAAAAAAGCCAACATAATTCCCAATCGTGTGTACAAGGGATAAAGAATGAACAGAATAGCGCGGATAATCCATTAGTTTAAAAAAACACGCGTCAAATTTGGCACACAATTCAGTTTCTGAACGTCTTTTTTCTTTCATTCAAAATTCGCGCGCTCCTTGCACCCTGAAAAAAGCTGCCATGTTTAACCGGCCACACCGTATGTAATGTATGTAGGTAATGTGTAATAATTTTATGTAATGTAATGTAATAATAAGACCCTCATTTTCACACTTGTGTCACACTGCTCGCATGTCAAAAGTACATGTATGGTTTGATGTTTAACAACTTTACAACGATTTTTTTCATGAGAGGTGACCGCATGGAAAGCTTCAGTACATGTTTTACCTGGCGTGTTCTGATATTTTGCATTACATATCAAAGGCTGTTGCAGTCACTCCCTCTGTTAAAAAGCAAATTTTTCCCTGACTTATTTTTCATTAAAAGCAAATTATCCGTTTTGAACCAAATTTAAAATCCTGAACCTATTAGTGTTTTAGAAAATTTTTAGTTTGTAGCTGCTTGGGTATTGTTTTGTTCTTTATATTTTGTTTTGCGGGTTTAATAAAATGTATTAGTGACGTTCACAAGAACAGGTTACCTAAAAACACACACGTTACATTACAGAGCAAGCACCGTGTTAACACTGCCAAGTAACTGAAACTATATTCAAACATGGAACAACAACAAGAGACACACTGTTGGGGGAAGGGGGTATTTTTGGGATTTGTAATTCAAATTAGAAAAACATTCCATTTTTTATTTGATAATATGAGCAAAACACGGACGATGAATAATAAAACTAAATTTTCTGTCTATCTGCGCGTGCCATCTTCAGTTTGATTTTTGCACAGGGAAATGGGAAATAACAACAATGTCGCTTCAAACACTACACCGCAAAAGAAACCGGTTCATGTTGCTCTTCAAAATTATTTAAATAAAATTCAAAAATCATTTGTGATTATTTGTACCACATACCGGTAACTGACATTGATGAGCCAGTGTGGTATACCATCTATTACTACTCACTGCCCAGTCTTGGTTTTCAATTTATTGAACGTGCTGCCCTGGAAACCAATAAAAGCGAAATTGATTTGATTTGAAACAAAATTGGGTAGCATTGGGTGGCAAAAATAGCAAATTGGGTCGGTTGTATGCCTGAAAACAGCATTTTACGCGGCTCAAAATCACTAATTTTGATGTATTTCCAATTTTGAGTTCAAGATGCCAAGTTCTGGAAAGTTTAGGAGCTGGGAAGCATTCGGTTTTTTATGGTTTTAAAACGGTTTTAAAACGAAAAAGAAACTGTTTTTTTCCTGGCAATATAAAAAACCGGTTTTTTACCAACCCTAGTCTAACTCATGTTAGGGGTATGTGACAGCCTCAATTCAACTGTAGTTAGAAAAATCGCAGCCGAGATTGTGCCCACAAATGCGGGGAGCACCATCATTTCTTGTTCGCAGCGCGGGATCTATCACGCGGGAACTAGCCGTGATGGGAAATAGCCGTCGTGCGTGTCACAGGGACTGTTGTACCAGGCAATGCCTGCAGAGAACGCATGCATCACGTGATTACCAACCAATCAGCTGGTTGGATGTGGTATAAAGTTTGACTGTAATCAGCATAAGCGGCAATTAGGTACACGGGAAGGCCGGTGTACCGTGTACGTCAGCACGGGAAAGAACCGCGAGAAATGTGTCTAAAAGAGAAGGTCTAGGAATGACGAACATCTTAGAAAAAAGCATAACAAAACATCAGCATCGAGAATCAAGATCAAAACCAAGCTCATACAAAATGGAATGTCGGCGCAGCAGCGTTTGTCTTCGCCCAACTCATTTCGCCGTGATCTCCCTGTAGGCGACGACATAGCGCTGCGGCACAGGCAACGGGGGCGAGTAGCCGTTTGGGTACGAGCTGTCATCGAACGCTATCAAGTAATCGGCCGTGGGCGCGTTCGGCATCTCCTCGACGACTCCCTTGTAAAAGCAGGTCGTCTGCGGGTACAGCGCGAGCACGATCGCGTCCAGCGGGTACAACGCGTCCGGGTCAGTGTGCGGATTGGCGCGGTAGTGCGCCAGCGGGATCACTTTGCGCCGTGGCACCACGTAGCGCTCCTTCTGCTCCTCGTCGACGTCCTCCACTTCGTATTTGTTTGTGGACGCCTGAAACACATTGCGGTAAATGAAACAAAGCATCATCAATATGCGGTAAATGGTAAATAAAGTCAACTCGTAAATAGGACTGTGCTGGGTCGCGTAAAAAACCGTCTTTTATACCGGTAAAAACGCTTAGCTTGTTATATTAAGGTGGTTTTTAGGGAGTGGTTTTTACCAGTTTTTTACCGGTTTTCTTCGTTTTTTCAACTTTGAGAATTCAAATTTTAGATTTTGATTCACACTACAAATAAAATGTGAATTTTTAAAATTTGATCTCAATTGGAAATTTTCTTTAGTTCGTGCACTCAATATTTTTCGCCAAATTGATCCAAAATATGAGCAGTTATACAACTTGTGAAAAATGTCATTGCATCTGGAGCTATTTTTACGAAAACACAAACATGTAGTCAACTATTATCAATGTTTTCAGGTTCTGCGACTCAATGCGTGTGCCAATGTTGAAAGGAAAGGAGACAAGTTTCAATCATTATGTGGCAATTGAAACTTCCAAAACGCATTCTCGAACGTGCGTCACCTGGAACGTGACGACTTCGGCGAGTATCCAGTTGTGTTCGCCCTCGTGTCCCTTGACGAGCGCCGCGCACGCGTCACCCGGCTGACAGACGTGCGTCTCGTGTTCGCCGATGGCGCCGCACAACGGCGGCGGGTTCTCGTTCAACTTGCCGATCCAGAGCGGCATCGTGTTCGCCGACTGTTGCAGCATCACCATCAGCGCACCGCGGCGCATCGGTTGCAACTGTTGTTGCACCAACTGGTGACTGCTGCTGCTGCTGGCACCACTGCCGCCGTTCGCTGTTGACATTGAGCCTGCAGCACGACGACGCTCACATGCGCAGCATTCGTGGAATGGAACACACAAACGCAGAACAGAACAGAGTAAAAGAATCAAATGCATTCTTCACTTTTTCAGAATCATGAATTTATTTCTTTTGAAAAAGAACCTGTTCATTTGTTGTTTGTAGTACGATTCTAGCGCAAACTAGCACACATCAGTATTTTTACTACTGGACTGGACAGATAATCAATTTTTACGTTCACAAAGACTTGATGATGATTGATGAAACAAAATGATTTTCCAAATTGCTTACTCGCTGATCCGGCCGAAACGCCACCACCGGCAGCTAAAAACTGCCTTACAGCCACTCGTTTCTCAGTTCGCAGCTTTCGAATCTTTTCGATTTGTGCCAGACAACTGCGAAGGACATGAGCTTCCGCTTCTGCCTGAACAACACAGAAGAACATTTCAGCACGATTCTAAGCAAGATAAAAAATATGCACTGCGCCTTGTTGAGCTGACCTCTTTTAACGTTTTGACGTATTGCGTTTTCAGTTTCGACTGGTGGTAATTGGAAAGTTTTCGCTCCGAATACACCGCTTCGTGCAGCTGTTCCACAACATTCAGCGACGTGTCAAAGTCTTCTTTCTTCTCGCTGACCTCATGCACAGACTCGTGCAAATCCTGCAGCGTATCATTGATCTTCTTCTCGTACATTTCGACCACCTCTTCAACTGTTTTCGGTTGCGCCTTTCGCGGCATGGTCAACTTGTTGCTTGGTGTTGCGTTGGCAGATTGTTGACCATGGATTAACCTAAAGAACGCAGTCGAACAAAAAAGCATGAAAAAGGCCAACCTTTTCAACCATTTTGCGGTAAAAGGAAAAGTTGTTTGTTGTCAAGTTTTTTGTTTGCAACTATAAAAAACAAAACATCGATCATTTCCGTAATGCATAGTTGTTCTAGGGGGGGCCTGTGGCCAGTTCTATAAAAGTGAACAGTTGAACAGTTGAATAGTGAACAGTGAATTTTTGAACAGAATGGTTGAATAGTGTTCTATAAAGGAAAAAAGTGAACAGTAAAATTTTGAAGAGTAAATTCTGAACAGTGAATTTTGAATAGTTGAATAGAAAAGAAACAGAAACAAAGAAACGCGTTTCTTTCAGTTTCCTTTTTGTTGATTCTTGGTTCTGCGAAGATTCGAGCAATTTTAAATGAGCGATCAACTTATCTGTTGAAAATTTTGAACTCAATAACGCCGGGTTCCAGTTTTGTTGTCAAGAACGCCACCGCATACGATGGAAAATCAATCGACGAACTTCATTTACTGCTGAATAGAGCGGAGTCTGAATTTGTTTGACAAAATGGCCAAAGAAATTTGAGTTTCTTCAACAAGAAACTCAGTTGTGCTTGTGCAGGTGAGTTTTCTCACTTTACAAATTCACAAAACTGGGCATATTTTGGACAGGGTGCAATTTTTAACTAAGATCAACTGATCTTGGCGACTTTGTCTTAATTGATGTTTTTTATCGTTTTGAAATTAAAAATCAGGAAATTTGCATCATTAACAGTCATTTTAAATTGGTTTTGCCAAGTTTTGGTTTTTCACTCCTTCGTAAAAAATTTGAATTTTGACTAAATTTTCTTTTTGACAGCTTGAAACCAACAAAAATTCATTGATCTGCTCAAAAAATTAAACATGGGCTAAAAATGGGGCACCACCAACATAAAGCTCAGATGTTGCACTCCACAAATCATGTGGAGAACAGATGAATGACAGTGAGACTAAAACCCATGCAGAGACACAAAATTTCACGCCGTCTGCTTTTAATTTTTGTTAGAAAAACATAAATAAACAAAACTTTACCTTTTTTCAGTTCAAATCTGCTGGAAAAATGACTTTTCAAACTATTTACAAGTCTCTTTTGACTTGTAAGATTTTTGTGAATAGTTGAACAGTTGAAGAGTCTTTTATGGAACTGAGCAGAAATGAACAGTGAAATTCACTGTTCAAAACACTACTCACTACCGTATTACCTCTAATAAACCCCCATGGGGGTTTATTTCTTCAGCGACTTCTGGGGGTGGGGGTTTATTTTTGGGGGGGGATTATTTTTGGGGGGGGGGGGGGTTTATTTGGAAACCATTTTTAGGGGTGGGCAAAATGGCAAAAATACCTTCCATGGCAGGAAGGAAGTCGCAGAAACTTCTACTTTTCACAGAGATTTCCTTTTGTAACAGCCTTTTGTACAGTATGGCCGAATAAATGAGGCAGTCCATCAAGGCGGGATCAGCCGCAGACTAGGAGTTGTCTTTTTCAAAAAAAGCCAACGTAATTCCCAATCATGTGTACAAGGGATAAAGAATGAACAGAATAGCGCGGATAATCCATTAGTTTAAAAAAACGCGTCAAATTTGGCACACAATTCAGTTTCTGAACGTCGTTTTTCTTTCATTCAAAATTCGCGCGCTTCTTGCACCCTGAAAAAAGCTGCCATGTTTAACCGGCCATACCGTAATGAAATTACCACTAACTCATCCCTTTGGGGCCTTTGGTAGCACAATTTCACTAATGTCACTGCATTCAGCCACTGAATTCGCTAGGTATGTGTTTCAAACAGGTTTCTAATAAACCCCCATGGGGGGTTATTTTTGGGGGGGGGGGGGATTATTTGGAAACTTGTCGAGGGGGTGGGGGTTTATTTTGGGGGGGGGGTAATTTTGGGGGGGGGTTAATAGAGGTAATACGGTATTCACGTTTCACTGTTCACTTTTCACTGTTCACTATTCACTTTTATAGAACCCGTTTTTTCGCTGAATAGTGAAAAAGTGAATAAAAATGTTCAACTATTCAACTGTTCAATTTTTATAGAACTGGCCACTGGGGGGGCCGGCCCCCCCCCAAAAATTTTCGAATCTATCTCTATCAAACAGGTTTTTTCGGCTCAGCTGTTATCTTTATCTATCTAAAAAATTTTCTCAGCCAGCTATCTATCTGAAAATTTTTGTCTTCGAAGACACAAAATAAGTCAATTTTTGACCAAAATTGACTATTTTTGCTCGTAATTCTTGAAAATTTCGGGTCAGGACAAAACCCCTCCCCTCCCCTCCCCTCCCCTCCTCCTTTTTGGAGGACAAAACCCCTCCCCTCCCCTCCCCTCCCCTCCTGAGACAGGACAAAACCCCTCCCCTCCTCCAACAAAAATTCAAAAAATGTCAAATTTTGATTTTTAAGGATTACAGTAACTCCGGCAGTGGGTCCCGACACGAATCACACAGGTTACGGTAATTTTGGGTCTTGACACGAAGTTGCTGAAAACCACTTTGTTTCTTGTGAATAACAGTTGAAACCTTTCAGAAACATGCAGCATTATAACAGAATGTCGAAAAATCGGATGTCAAGGGTTACGGTAACTCTGCAGTGGGTCTTGACACGATTTTTTAAAAACGTCCCTAATTGCCAGGAAAAGCTACTAGAATGATAGATACCGTTCAAATGATTACAAGAAACGGTCATATATCGGAAGTTTGGTCCCACGGGTTACGGTAGCGGTCGTTTTGGGTCTTGACACGAAGTTGCTGAAAACCACTTTTCTTGTGAATAACAGTTGAAACCTTTCAGAAACATGCAGCATTATAACAGAATGTCAAAAAATCAAATGTCAAGGATTACGGTAACTCTGCAGTGGTCTCGACACGATTTTTTAAAAACGTCCCTGATTGCCAGGAAAAGCCACTAGAATGATAGATATCGTTCACATGATTGCATAAAACGGTCATATGTCGGAAGTTTGGTCACACGGTTTACGGTAGCGGTCGTTTTGGGTCTTGACACGAAGTTGCTGAAAACCACTTTTCTTGTGAATAACAGTTGAAACCTTTCAGAAACATGCAGCGTTATAACAGAATGTCGAAAAATCGGATGTCAAGGGTTACGGTAACTCTGCAGCGGGTCTCGACACGTTTTTTTAAAAACGTCCCTGATTGCCAGGAAAAGCCACTAGAACGATAGATATCGTTCACATGATTGCATAAAACGGTTATATGTCGGAAGTTTGGTCACACGGGTTACGGTAGCGATTGTTTTGGGTCTTGACACGAAGTTGCTGAAAAGAATACAACGGAAGAAAACCATTTTTGTTTTAAGATAAAATTATGTCTGGGTTTTTTAACCGACTGTGTTCGGCCAGTTTCAGATGATCGCCGAAAATCAACTTGTTTTTTTTTGTTTTCATGTGCCTACTTTTGTTTTTTTACAGTCTATCTCGCTAAGCTTCAAACATTTCCACACTGTTCACACATTTCATTCTCAGCGTTGTATGTTCTTGTCGTATTCTGTTTCTTTCTTTCATTTTGTATACTTTTTCCTCATTATGCATTAATTTTTATGCATCTCACCACACAGGACGTTAATGTTCGGAGCATTTATAAAGTTGAATGGTTATTTCTAATGCTTGTGCTTTTGTTACTGTATGACTCGTGTGTCGACTACATACATATTGCTTTTGACTCTGTTTAAATTTTAGCTGCTTTGCCATCTTTCGTTCATGCATACATAAAAATTTTTAGGTTTGTTCGACAAATCTTCTTGTTTTGTACTGTTTTGTATTTAATTGTTATGTTTCAATGATTTTGTTACTGTATTACACGAGTGTAACCTAGTGTAAGTTGCGACTTTGTTTTTTTCTGAAGATGATTTCTCATTATTTTTGCTTTGATATGTTTTTCTTAACGGTTGTGTAGTGTAGTGTAGCCGACGTGTTTTGTGCTGTTTTTCCTCATTTTTGAATGTTAATTTTGTTTAAAATTTGTTTTGTCAGTTTTTCTACTCTTTTAAATTGATTCATTCATGCAGGCTAGTACCGTCATAGTCAATCTGTAATAGTCAAAGTGTAGTCGGTTGGTGCTACAAAAAACGTGAGAGTAAAAGAAAAAGTAAAAGATGAGACGAGAAGTTATCAAGAACCAGTTTTGAAAAAAGTTCAAAAAAGAAAAAAAACTGGCAATCAAGGACGTTTTAAAAAATCGTTTCGAGACCCACAGCAGAGTTACCGTAATTCTTGACATTTGATTTTTTGACATTCTGTTATAATGCTGCATGTTTCTGAAAGGTTTCAACTGTTATTCACAAGAAAAGTGGTTTTCAGCAACTTCGTGTCAAGACCCAAAACGACCGCTACCGTAACCCGTGTGACCAAACTTCCGACATATGATCGTTTTATGCAATCATGTGAACGATATCTATCATTCTAGTGGCTTTTCCTGGCAATCAGGGACGTTTTTAAAAAATCGTGTCGAGACCACTGCAGAGTTACCGTAATCCTTGACATCCAATATTTTGACATTCTGTTATAATGCTGCATGTTTCTGAAAGGTTTCAACTGTTATTCACAAGAAACAAAGTGGTTTTCAGCAACTTCGTGTCAAGACCCAATACGACCGCTACCGTAACCCGTGGGACCAAACTTCCGATATGTGACCGTTTCTTGTAATCATTTGAACGGTATCTATCATTCTAGTAGCTTTTCCTGGCAATCAGGGACGTCTTTAAAAAATCGTGTCGAGACCCACTGCAGAGTTACCGTAATCCTTGACATCCGATTTTTTGACATTCTGTTATAATGCTGCATGTTTCTGAAAGGTTTCAACTGTTATTCACAAGAAACAAAGTGGTTTTCAGCAACTTCGTGTCAAGACCCAATACGACCGCTACCGTAACCCGTGGGACCAAACTTCCGATATGTGACCGTTTCTTGTAATCATTTGAACGGTATCTATCATTCTAGTAGCTTTTCCTGGCAATCAGGGACGTTTTTAAAAAATCGTGTCGAGACCCACTGCAGAGTTACCGTAATCCTTGACATCCGATTTTTTGACATTCTGTTATAATGCTGCATGTTTCTGAAAGGTTTCAACTGTTATTCACAAGAAACAAAGTGGTTTTCAGCAACTTCGTGTCAAGACCCAATACGACCGCTACCGTAACCCGTGGGACCAAACTTCCGATATATGACCGTTTCTTGTAATCATTTGAACGGTATCTATCATTCTAGTAGCTTTTCCTGGCAATTAGGGACGTTTTTAAAAAATCGTGTCAAGACCCACTGCAGAGTTACCGTAACCCTTGACATCCGATTTTTCGACATTCTGTTATAATGCTGCATGTTTCTGAAAGGTTTCAACTGTTATTCACAAGAAACAAAGTGGTTTTCAGCAACTTCGTGTCAAGACCCAAAATTACCGTAACCTGTGTGATTCGTGTCGGGACCCACTGCCGGAGTTACTGTAATCCTTAAAAATCAAAATTTGACATTTTTTGAATTTTTGTTGGAGGAGGGGAGGGGTTTTGTCCTGTCTCAGGAGGGGAGGGGAGGGGAGGGGAGGGGTTTTGTCCTCCAAAAAGGAGGAGGGGAGGGGAGGGGAGGGGAGGGGTTTTGTCCTGACCCGAAAATTTCGCTAATCTATATTATTAAATTTACAAAGTGTCTGTGCGTGGCACTTTTTTGCAATTTGAATTGGCGCCCATTTTTGCTACTTAAGAAAACTTCATCTCAATTTCCTTAACCTATTTTTTTAATAATGCCAGTTGAGATTGTTTTGTCAAAACGTTGCACTTCATAGCTGTAGTCATCATGATACTCTTTGGTCAACAGAGACAGTTCAGTGCAGCATAGGCAAATAGAAGCGTAGCTGATCAAAACTTGATGATCGACTGGGAAAGATGTAACAAAACCGTCTTTGAAAAAAGTTCGAACTTTTTTGTTTTTGAAAATCGGGTTGCAAAACGCACATCGACATCGGCATTGCAAGTTGCACTTTGTATTCAAAACCAGTACATTTCATTGAAATTGATACTCCATGTTTCATTTTCAAATTGATACTCCATGGTTACGAGCGACAATTTCAACGTAACGCACAATGGGCAACTGGCAATTGTTGCTGCTCAAAACTTGACGAGCGACTGTCAAAGTTGTAACAAAACCGTCTTTGAAAAAAGTTTAATTAAAAAGTTTTTAATTGGGTCGAAATGGTATTTACCATTCATTTTCACTTTGCAAAATGTTTGGGTCATGTTGAGGTATTTTATATATAAACGGGTAAAAAGCAATGACTGCAAAACGAAATTATAAACGTCACTTTTTGATACTTCTATTCATTTTCACTTTAGAAAAAAGGCTTGGCTTATGTTAGGGTTATCGGGTAAACTTTTTAAAACGGGTAATTTTTAATGAAAAAAACGTTAATTTTTATATTTTTTATTCAATCTTACTTAACTTACAAAAAGGCTTGACTTAGGTTAGGGTGAACGGGTAAAAATAGCAAAATCATAAACTTCGCATTTTCACTTTGCAAAAAAGGCTTAGCTTAGGTAAACGGGTAAAAGAAGCATTAGCTTTTTAAAACGGGTAATTAAAAAAACGTTAATTTTTATGTTTTTATTCAATCTTACTTCACTTACGAAAAGGCTTGACTTAGGTTAGGGTGAACGGAAAAAAAATAGCAAAATCATAAACTTCGTATTTTCACTTTACAAAAAAGGCTTGGCTTAGGTAAACGGGTAAAAAAGCATTAGCTTTTTAAAACGGGTAAATGAAAAAAAACGTTAGTTTTTATATTTTTTATTCAATTTTACTTCACTTACAAAAAGGCTTGCCTTCGGTTAGGGTAAACGGGTAAAAATAGCAAAATCATAAACTTCGCATTTTTAATTTATTTAAATACATTAAAAAATATTGTATTGTAGGCGACTTAACGGCAGCACAAGGTAAATTTTCTTCAGGGTTATTATTCAGTAAACGTTACTGTTTTTTTTCTTTCTAAGTCAATGCCACTTCACCAAAAAGGCTTGGCATTGATTAAGCCACATAAGCTCGGGTCAATAGGCTAGTTTTAGGTAAAATACGCACGCGTTTAGGCCTTTAACAAAACCACGGAGGCAACACGGAACACGGAGGCTGCACGCTTAACAAAACCACGGAGGCAACACGGAGGCTGCGTGCAGCTGAAGTGACCCATATTTTATACGCACACAACACGCTGCGCACCTTTAACAAAACCACGGAACACGGAGGCACGCGGATTTGGGTAGGTTTGGGGACAGGACAAATCCGTCCCCCTCCAAAAAAAATATGTTTTTGTCAAATAAACAAATAAATAAATAAAGGCGCAATAAAGCAAAACAAGGCTAAATGTCAAAACTAGACTTCAAGGATTACGGTAGCTCTCCAACGGGTCTCGACACGATTTTTTAAAAACGTCCCTGATTGCCAGCAAAAGCTACTCTATTGGTGGACACCGTTCATATGATTGCAATAAACAGTCTTTTGTTTGAAGTTCGGGCACACGGGTTACGGTAGCGGTAGTTTTGTGTCTTGACACGATGATGCTGAAAACTACTTTGTTTCTTGCGAATAACAAAAAAAAACAGTTGAAACCAATTAGAAACACGCAGCGTTTTCACAAAATGTCAAAACTTGAGTTCAAAGAATACGGTAACTCTGCTGTGTGGGTCTCGACTCGACGCGATTTTTTTAAAAACGTCCCTGATTGCCAGCAAAAGCTACTCTATTGGTGGACACCGTTCATATGATTGCAAGAAACAACTGTTATTCACAGTAGTTTTCAGCAACTTCGTGTCAAGACCGAACTGCAGCTACCGTAACCCGTGGGACCTTACTTCAGACATATGACTGTTTCATGCAATCATGTGAACGGTATCCACCATTCTAGTAACAGTTCTTGGCAATAAAAGAACGTTTTTAAAAAATCGTGTCGAGACCCACAGCAAAGTTACCGTACTCCTTAAAATCCGATTTTTGACGCTCTGTGATAATGCGGCATGTTTCTAAATGGTTTCAACTGTTATTCGCAAGAAACAAAGTAGTTTTCAGCAACTTCGTGTCAAGACCCAAAACTACCGCTACCGTAACCCGTGTGCCCGAACTTCAAACATAAGACTGTTTGTTGCAATCATATGAACGGTGTCCACCAATAGAGTAGCTTTTGCTGGCAATCAGGGACGTTTTAAAAAAATCGTGTCGAGACCCATTGGAGAGCTACCGTAATCCTTGAAGTCTAGTTTTGACTTTTAGCTTTGCTTTGCTTTATTGCGCCTTTATTTATTTATTATTTATTTATTTATTTATTTATTTGACAAAAACGTAATTTTTTTTGGACGGGGACGGATTTGTCCTGTCTCCAAATCTCCCCAAATCCGCGTGCCTCCGTGTTCCGTGGTTTTGTTAAAGGTGCGCAGCGTGTTGTGTGCGTATAAAATATGGGTCACTTTAGCTGCACGCAGCCTCCGTGTTGCCTCCGTGGTTTTGTTAAGCGTGCAGCCTCCGTGTTCCGTGTTGCCTCCGTGGTTTTGTTAAAGGCCACGCGTTTATACTTGATTTTTAGTGTATTTTTAGCATTATTTTGCTGTTTTTATTGCTTTTTAGCGTTTTAGCTATCTATCTATCAAATTTCAAAATTTTAACCGGCCCCCCCAAAGTCACATGGCCCTAGGGTTGTTAAACAAAAATGAAAATTTTTTTTTTGAAAAAAGTGATTAAAAAAACAAAAATGCCGATTTTTTCCTAAAGCTTCATTACTAAAGCGCACGCGCACGGGCATCGGCATGCTCATGCTCATGATCCACTAGCGCGCCTGCACACGCTCCGCACTCAACAAGAACTTGTTCAAAACGCAATTGTTCTCACATCTTTCTTCTTGAAAAGGCTTGGCTTAGGTTAGGATTAGGTCAGGATTATGTTTAGCTTGGAATTAGGCTTTGGGATTAGGTTTTGGTTTAGGCTTGTTTAGGCAACGTCTGCCAACATCAGTGCTTTGATTTAGTACGACAGGCCAACCGATTTTTTTTAAAAAAATTCGAAAAATTTTCCTCTAATATGCTCTGAAAAGTGAAAACCTCAATTTTGGCAAAATTTTTCGAAAGTTCAACAAAAATTTTCTTTGATTATACCTCGTAAAACCTTTAGCAGTCGATTTTGGGCCGTTTTACCGACTGATTTTGGGCTACGACAACATCTGCGATGAAGTTTTTGAGCGTCCCAAAGCTTGGCCTACCATTTCCGATGCAGATAAGGTGACGATTCGCCTCGCAGAGCGTCCGATTGTGCTCGCTGCTCCGTTTGCAAGCGCTACGTTGTCTGGTTGCTGCTTAGGGTTGTTAAACAAAAATGAAAAATTTTTTTTTAAAAAAAAAAGTGATTAAAAAAAAACAAAAATGCCGATTTTTTTTTTTAAAAAAAAAATTCGAAAAATTTTCCTCTAATATGCTCTGAAAACCTCAATTTTGGCACAATTTTTCGAAAGTTCAACAAAAATTTTCTTTGATTATACCTCGTAAAACCTTTAGCAGTCGATTTTGGGCCGTTTTACCGACTGATTTTAGGCTTCGACAACATCTGCGATGAAGTTTTTGAGCGTCCCAAAGCTTAGCCTACCATTTCCGATGCAGATAAGGTGACGATTCGCCTCGCAGAGCGTCCGATTGTGCTCGCTGCTCCGTTTGCAAGCGCTACGTTGTCTGGTTGCTGCTTCGTGTCGTGTCGTCGCGACACCATCAGAAGAATTGATCGAATTTCAAGGCGGTATGTTTGTCTTCACTTTAGCATTAGCTTAGCTGGGGACAATTAGTGACGTTTTGGAGGTCAAAACACAAGAAGAGGCATGGTGACGGTTTGGAAAAGGGGTAATTGAGGTCACCAAAACAAAATCTGCAAAGTTCCGCCATACGGGAGTCATTCGGGAGGCGCTTGCATATCATATGTGGTTCTTCGGACTCCCTGATTGATTTAGCACAACTTTGATTTTTGAAATTTTTTTTTTAAAAAAAAAAAATTTTTTTTTTAAAAAAAAAACAAAAATGACGATTTTTGTTTTTTTTAACAACCCTATGCTGCTTCGTGTCGTGTCGTCGCGACACCATCAGAAGAATTGATCGAATTTCAAGGCGGTATGTTTTTTTTTTAATATTTGAAGCATGTTTGTCTTCACTTTAGCATTAGCTTAGCTGGGGACAATTAGTGACGTTTTGGAGGTCAAAACACAAGAAGAGGCATGGTGACGGTTTGGAAAAGGGGTAATTGAGGTCACCAAAACAAAATCTGCAAAGTTCCGCCATACGGGAGTCATTCGGGAGGCGCTTGCATATCATATGTGGTTCTTCGGACTCCCTGATTGATTTAGCACAACTTTGATTTTTGAAATTAAAAAAAAAAAATTTTTTTTTTTTAAACAAAAATGACGATTTTTGTTTTTTTAACAACCCTACACCTGACCCCCCCCCTCTAAAATTAGGCAAACACCCCCCCCTCACCCGAGGTCCCGCTTTCGCTACTGATGCCGATTAAAAAAATTCGAAAAATTTTCTTCTGATCAGTAGCGAAAGCGGGACCTTGGGTGAGGGGGGGGTGTTTGCCAAATTTTAGAGGGGGGTGTCGGGTGCCTTCTCGGTGAGGGGGGTGCACGGGCAGCAAATTTTCCTGAGGGGGGGGGGGTGCACTGGCAAACAAAAATGAAAAATTTAAAAAAAAAGTGATCAAAAAAACAAACAAAAATGCCGATTTAAAAAAAATCGAAAATGTTTCTTCTAATATGCTCTGAAAACCTCAATTTTGGCACAATTTTTCGAAAGTTCAACAAAAATTTTCTTTGATTATACCTCGTAAAACCTTTAGCAGTCGATTTTGGACCGTTTGGACCTCCGTTTGATCCGCAAGTCATAGCCAGTGTCAACCAGCATGGGTCTGTCCGACAACGATGTCCAGAAGCAACTGCGCCATATGATGGCATTCATTGAGCAAGAGGCAAACGAGAAAGCTGAAGAGATCGAGGCGAAAGCAGAGGAGGAGTTCAACATTGAAAAGGTTATGCTTCGCTCGTTTGCGAGCACTGTCGTTGCCGTAGCGTACATCCAGGCTTGAGTTTGCCAGTAGCTTACTGCTACCACTTGTTGTTTATGTTCTTTTATGCCACCTTTATGATAAAAAATGCCACAGTTTTAAAGTTTTTTAAAACTTTTGTTAAAACATTCGATATCGAGTAAGATGCTTCGGTTGCAGGGTCGACTCGTGCAACAGCAACGAACGAAAATCATGGAATACTACGAGAAGAAGGAGAAACAAGTGGAGTTACAGCGAAAGATTCAGAGTTCAAACATGCTTAATCAGGCGCGATTGAAAGTGCTGAAGGTTGGTGATAACGTCGCATTCTGTTTCAGTTGTTTGCAACGATAACACTCTTTAACTCGAGTTTTTTTACATTTACTTTTGTTCGGGTCAGGTTCAGTCCGTTTTTGGTTTTGTTGCACAGCGTATCAAATCCAGAGCTGAGCTTGGCTATCTTGCATTTTGTTCTTTTCAGCGTTCCATGAGACATGTAGACATAAGTATTATCAATTTTTTAGGTTCTGCGACTGCGACTCAATGCGTTTGCAGACGTAGAAAAGAAACTAGTTTCGTTGTTTATGCGCAATTCAAAATGGCCTAAAGCGGCATTCGTGAGCAGTATTTAGTGACGCGCAGCTGTGTTATAAAACATAGCGACGCGGTCCCTAAATACTGCTTCATTAATGCCCCTTAAGTGACCCGACCCTATTTAGGAGAATCGGACCACTTCACCAATTTTGAATTCCATGGATAAAACTGCTTACCTATCTGCGCGTTGAGTCCAGTCGAAACCAAAATAAAAGAAAGAAACTGGTTGTCTCAGGCTCGGGAAGATCACATAAAGAACGTGCTCGATGAGGCGTGCGCTCGGCTGACTCAATTATGCACTGATCAAAATCGTTACCGAAAAGTACTAGAAGGCTTGATTTTGTCGGTGAGCAGAGGCAGATTTTTGGTTTTGAAAACAGTACATCGGTTAATCGGCTTCAGTACGTTTGGTTTGTGACAAATGTTTATTTTTTGGTTCAGCGTTTGCAGATGCTGAAAGGAAATCAGTTCTAAATGTCCTGCTTAATGTGGCGATTCAAAATTGCCACGGTGAGTCGGTGAAGACTCGGGCAAATGCTGCAATTTCTGATGCAAATTCTTAAATGCACCTAAAGAAACGCAGATTTTTTTGAGTTCTTGTTGTTTTGCAGATGTCGTTCTCAATTTCTTATCCAGATGGTGTATTTTCAACGTGTTCATCGTTTCAGTCTCTTTTTCAACTGCTTGAATCCGAATGCACCCTGCGCTGCAGACAACGCGACGTGCCCTTAGTCGAAGAACTTTTGCCCGGCTGTATTGCAACTGCGAAAAAGGACGCCAAAAAAGACATGAAGGTTGTTTGTCAGTGTATGTTTTTGGTTTTTACTGG
Source organism: Theristus sp. LFF4_11 (assembly GCA_030248135.1). Taxonomy (NCBI): domain Eukaryota; kingdom Metazoa; phylum Nematoda; class Chromadorea; order Monhysterida; family Xyalidae; genus Theristus; species Theristus sp. LFF4_11. Next base: position 34,092 of record JASANC010003641.1, read on the forward strand.
GAAAGTCAAAGTACAGATGTAAATTATACTATGCACAGTCTGGGATTGACAATAGTAAAAACCGTGCGGCTGTGAAGTGAAACAGCGAAAAAAAGTGCTTTTAGGGATCTTTCAAAATTTCGATTTTAAAAACGATGGAGAACCGTGTATTATTTGTTTTGTTTTTGGTTGACTCAACTTAAAAGTGGTGTTCTGTAGCAACTAGCAAATGACTTTTTTGACGCTCCTGGTTTTTGTCTTGCGGCCGCTTTCAAAGACACGGTTTTTTGCCAATCCCACGTTGTCAATTAAAAACTTAGTGAAACACAAGTCGTTGACAGAAAACCACCCAAATCAACCAAGCTGCAGGATGGTTCTGTGCATTTCGGCCTGGTCAACATCATATGCAAAAGAGGGGTGGCCTCATCAGTGATGTGTCCCTCTTGAAGTCATAAGATCAGATCATTTTTTCTCGATGATAATGTCCTGGTCTGACTGAACTGAAAACATGCACTGTTACAACAAACAACAAGTACTGTTTCAAAAGCACAAAGCAGCGCAGCAGCTCGCGTGTCGTGTGCGTGCGTGCGTGTTTGTTTGTTTGTTTGTTTGTTTGTTTACCATGCAACAGCATTATAACAGAGTGGGTTTTAAGGTGATGACTTTATTTGAATACTGATTGAAGAACAAGCTGATTTTCAGGTGACAATCGACAAGAAGAATTGGCTGCCTCCCGAGTGCGCCGGCGGTGTTGAATTGTACGGCAAGGCTGGCAAGATTCGCGTCGTCTCAACGCTTGAAAGTCGACTTGAACTGATTAGTCAAAAGGTGCAAAAAATGTTATCTTTTTCAAATCAGTCAGCGTTCTTCTCTTGCAGTTTGTTTGTATCACGCATCTTGGAAACTGCTGAGCGGTTTCTTTGAGAGAGAATTCGCTTCTCTGGTGCTGTGTGATCGTGTGTTTGAGTGAGTGGCTGCTGTTCTGTTTCTTGGTGGTCTCATGTTTCTTAAGGTCAATTTCCGAACAAGCCTGTCGTCTCGTTGACTTTTTGCTTGATATTCTGATCTGAATTCCGAACGCTTTCCCAATGTTTGCAAATAGGATCTTAAAAAAAGTTCGTTCCACTTTCGTGCCAAAGTAGAAACGCATTATCGTGCAGCGTTGTACAAATTTTTTCGGGAACATTTGCGGCGACGGCGAGCGTGTGTTCGCTGTTGGTGCCATGCCAACAAAGTTTGGCCATGTGATTGCGTTCTGTGCTGTCTCTCCATCGCTGTCACTGCGTCCACTCGCGTCAGTGCCAGTCAATATATTCAGTTCAGCGCGTTGCTTCGCTCCTGCCTCACAGTGCACTACGGCTCATATGCATGCGCCTGCGTGCTCTAGCGCTGCTAGCTGGCTGCCTGTCCGCGCACTCAGCTAGCTCGCTCGCTCGCGTGTCTAACGCTGAACCGCAGGTTTTGTATTACTCTCCACATCCTCCTTTCCGAGCCTATATGTGGGAGGAACGCAGCTGATAGGTTTCGCAAGTGATTGTCTGAGACGGTTAAAAATGGCACAACTCCCCGTCTATAGATAGACCGTGAAGGACGGAAAATTGGTCATTTGGAGAAAATTGCAAAAACTCGCGAGAAGTGTCGCTGGACTTTCCGTGTCGTTTGGCTTTAGCACATCGGGCTGGTGTGGTTTGAATTGTTGTAGGGCTGTAGCTGTGCTGCGTTTGATGGCGCTGTGCTGTGCAGTCGGTGCAGTGCTGCTGTGTCGCGCCCGCCCCTCTCTTGTATTCCGCCTCGGTTTGCTCCATTTTGGCTTGTGGCCTAATCCTCCTATCACGCAAACGCAATGACAGAATTATAAATTACACTGCTAAGCAGCGACGACGACAACGAGCGCATGTTGTGGATGTTGCCAATGCCACGTGCACTTCACGTGTCACCTTGGCCACTCGTTCAAAGTTTACCGTGTTTTTCTTGACCTATGTTGGTGGATGTTTCTTGGCAGTTTCCAGTGCAGAAAAGGGGCGTGTATGCAGGCACGCGTTTTTAGTCAATTTCTTTTTCGAAAATGTATCATTTTCAGTTCTTGGCAACTTTCTGCACTCTAGCGCAGGCGCACAGCAGTAAAAGTGCGGTGAAACACGTGTGTTTCTTGTGAGCGCTTTTTTTTTACTTGCGTTCCGTTTGATTTTTTGCTTCCATTTACTTTGCGTTTTTGCTTCGACAAACATTCAACGACAGCACTGTTCAGTTGAGCGAGCTTGCCATAATTCGGAACCATTTGAGGTTTATATTGGTTCGACCCAACCGGCAATGCAGTGCAAAAAATCGTTTCCGTTCTGCTCTGCAGCCAGTCTTTGCAGGGCATGGAAAAAAGAAACGCGGACGGAACACCAATGACAAAGCTGGATGTGTGTGTAGTCGCCAAAAGATGCATCACTGATCCGTCGCCTTTTGTGCCATGATAGCTTTGCAGTTGGGTTTTATTTCCTGTTTAGTCATAATCACACTGCTTCTTGTTTTGATTCTGTGCTATTTCATGTTTCGTCACTTTTCATTCGTTTTATAATCAGGAAATTGATGCAGCCATTTTGTTCAATTTATCCAGGCTCAAAGCGCATATTTCACAACATTTTTTTTGCTTTTCCAACGTTATTTGTGCTTATCAGCAAAAGAGAAGCTTATATCTGCAAACGTGATGACATACCTACGCATCGCTAAGTTTTTCAAGCAAGCACCTCTGTTTGAATATTGAATTGAGTTCTTCTATAGGCCAGCAAAGCCACATGCTTTTAGTCAGTGTCACAAAACTGGCTATTCATTACTAACGAAAGCGGTCCGCCTTTTGTCAAAACGGGAAGGCACGGAATGAGAATGGAATGGTTTTTTCATGCATCGTGGCTGTAAGCATTGTCACCAATTTGCCACTTTCTGCATGCCATGTGTCGTGTGTGTCTACTTGCGAGAAAACAAATGCATTCTGTCTGCCACCAGCTTACCGCATTTCTGCTCCAGTCTCATTATTGTGTGCTGCCTGCCAGTTTCTACTGTACGTTTGAACAAACGAACCAGCTACGTCTAGTCTACAGTCGTGCTCCCCAGTGTCCTGTTCACTTTTATCTTCCGCGTTTCCAGAACTGTACTGTTTCAGCTTGTACCGTTTTTTTTTGTTTCACCAGTGCGGTACGTTTATTTGCCTTGGCGGGCGGGCAAAGGAGATTGAATTTTTCCATTACCGCCGTCTCTGGTTGGCGTTGTCTAGTTCGCCAATTGATGCTCCATGGTAGCGCTTCATTTCATCCTCCTGAAGTAATTTCTCCTCGCGTACAGAATGATTGATCAATGTGAACCAGTGCATCCAACTTGTTTCTGTCTGATATTTCTGAACTAATTTCCACGTGAACGGTGACTAATTTATGCATATTCACGCATTGAACGCTACTTCAGCTGTGTTTCAAGAAACAAGTTCACTAAGACTGCTTGAAATGTTGGGAGCATCCAATCTGAGTGTTCCTCAAACGAAAAACACGCCTTTTTCAGTCCTTTTCCAGACATGTCGAAATTTTTCTTGTTCGTCCAGAACAGAATGCTAAAACCCAATTTCAGGACAGCCTGGTCTGGTCTATTCCATTTCCAGCTGAGAATGCCGACCGAACAAGTGTAGCGTTTTGCATAATCTGATTAGTTTTCCAGAGCGTTTGGCAGTGCTCTGCATCGCTCAGCGCTGGTCCGAGTGTATTAGTCGATGTTTTTTTATTACTTTTTGTAGACAGACCGTCAAGCCTAAACACTTGTGTTGCCGCCAAAAAAACCGGCCACTTTTATTGCAATATTGCTTTCTGGAAACTGAAGTCTCTTCAGCTGAAGAGTGCCAGCTGACCGAGCTGCAGAGTTGAGCAAAGTTCTGCAGAGTCAGACTTCAGACAGACTGAGAACACAGAACGGAACAGAGCGTGTGTTGCGCTGCGCACAGACAGACACACCAACGGCCGCTCTGCAATGAGGAACAAAGCTGAATCCGTGTCTGGCTGAATCACAGAGACGTCAACGAAGACATAGCTGTGTCCTTTTTCCTTTCATATTGCGGCCAGCGCAGCTGAAAAATTGAAACTTGCATTTGGCACGCAAACAAAACTTGTGTTCTGTTCTGTTAGGTTCAACGGCCTTGTCATTTGTTTATTCTTCCTTCAGAATTATCAGTTGGTGGTGTTCGGCCAACCACAATCTTTCCCTAAAGGACAATTCTAAGTTCCAGAATGAATGAGACTTGTGAAATAGTGTTTTGTGTCTTTTTTTAAATTTACATGCACAAATAGGTTTTGGAAAAAGACTGAGTTGTATTTGTCTTGTTGTATCTGAGTGGGTGTTGATTTGTTGTGTGGTTGCGTGAGTAATAGATTGATGAAAAGACGAGAAAACAAGAAAAAGCAAAATTTTCGTCTTTAACAATGTTATTTATAATTTTACTGTCAGATGCTTCCCGAATGCCGTACACTGTTGTTTGGTGCGAACCCGAATCGACGATTCAACGACTGAATTAAATTTTTTCTTCAAAAATACTTACGTTGTAATTTCCCCTCAATTTTCTTAATTTTCTGAAGCAAGTTCCAGTTTTCTGTCTCAGTCAGTAATTGTTTAGTTACAGTTTTAATTTTTTGTCCCATTGTAACCGTTTTACAGCGGTTTTTTTCCACACGCGGTGAATATATACCCTGGCAGTGAATTGTATTTTTTGTCACAGTGGTAGTCCCACTTCCACTAATTTCGTTACGTTGCCTCACTCACTCTGTTGTTTGTGGAAAATTATTCAGCAATTTCGCTCCATTGAATTAGGACGCAATAATACGTTACGTTAGTTCGGGATAAACGCAGTTTTGAGATTTTGTAAATACACAGGGTTTTTCGTCTTGCAATGCAAACCATTAAATGTGCGTAGCTTTTTTGTGATGAAGTACTGCTGAACAGTTGATATGTTTCAACTCCATTTCTCGTTGTTTATGTTCGGTGTGATTGATATCGTGTGACATTCCTTTTTCTGAAGAAAAACGTGGTTTATTTGTGTTTTTTCTTGATGTTGTGATGTTTCCGTGCTAAAAAGAGTTACTGGTGTGTCATGTGTCTGTTCTCTGGTCCAGTTTATTTATTGCCAACAGTAGTCTTATTCGTTTTTTGTGATTTTCGCAAGTTTCTTTACAACACGATATTGTTGCATCCATTTGTTGTTTTGATCAGAGACTCAATCTTCCCATAACAGCGATGTTCTCGGCAGTAGGTAGATCAGTGGATTGTTGTTGTAAATCACATAGTTGTCTCCATTGAACGTTTGCAAAAGTTTTGCGGATAATAATTTGTTTTAATTAATACACTCACTTAAAATATTTGCACTTTCATATCAAGAATCCTCTCCCAAGTGTTGGCGGCGATTTGTAAATTTTTTTTCCGAAAACGTTAGTATTCATTGTCAATTCAATTTTAAATCCAGTTATCAGTCAAGTGAATGTTTTTGAAAAGTGTTGTGCATATGTTGAATAAACGCGTCAAATTTTATGAGGCAAAATTTGTTGAAAGATTGATTTGATGTTCTTGTTTCTCTTTGAAACTCAAGGAAGCGCCATTGGCATTGCGCTTATACTGTTCGTTTTCGGTTTCATATTATGTTTTTTTTTTCGTTGTGCGTGCTGCATGAAAGTGTAGTTTGTCAAAAAACTGCACTTTTTGTGAAAAGTAGCGATGATAAAATGTTTCTCAGGTAAAAGTCCTTAAACGTCAACTCCAGAGCGTCCACGGGAGCTATGAAACTTTTATATCTTTGTGTTATTTTTCATAGTTTCTCTGATAAGCGCAGCGTGTTGTATCTGATGTAAATGTAGTGTGCGCCATAGCTCTTGCAGAAACAATAATGTTCCTATTACTGAATGGTCCAAACCCTAATATAAAGCTGTGATGAGGGGGACGGAGTCCTAGACTTTTCAGAACTCTCATGATTTTCTCTGCTTCGGGTTCATAATACCGTGATTATTCAAGGAACATTTCGATTGCTAAATATTCAGTTCAACTCCACCTTGAGTTGTCAAAAATTTCTCCGAATTGAAATAAAAAGCGCGAATTTGGCTCGTCGCGTCACGATCAGGAAGGATATCCACCGGCAGTTCTCGTGAGCTGCACCAAGAAAGCAAAACATCGCGCAACGACCGTTCGTTGGATCGACGGTTGCCAAAGACTGCATCATTGCAATCGTCTGAGATCGACTGAGGGTGTAGGACCACCACCAGTAGTGAAGGCAGCGAACATGGCCGCCGCAGTGCCACCGGCAGCGACACTCTCGCAGAGGCAGATGTCAACGGAGAGTCTACCGCTGGTGCTCGAGTTCAGAGGCGGCGCCGAGTTGCTCGTCGGCAAACAGAACAAACACTCCGTGCTACTTCCGAAACCGTACGTTCGCGTTGTTTTTTGTTGTCTGTTTTGCTTGGGCTCATTTTGGTTCAAACTGGAACGGGTAATCTGCCCTTTAGATTGTAGAGTTGTTGGTGAACTCGTTCTGTGGCCTGGTTTCTCCCAGTACAATTCTTTGTCTGAGCTGCAGTATGTTCGAATAAACAGGCCACCTTTTTCCACAGGTGATCGAGTAATCCAAAATTCAAAACTAAACGAACGGGAACGTGTTGAAAAGACAAGTTACCCAAATGTGGTGGGTATTTATTTACACTCGAACCGATCCCGTTCTGCCACCTTACATTCTAATTTTTGCAATTGTACAGGGTGGGCCAAAAAAAAGGTTCCATTTTCAAATTGCTGTCACTGGCTGGTGTTTTAATATTATGAGCTGAAATTTTCAGCACTGATAAAACATGCGTTGCCATTTTACTGACAAAAATTTTTTTCCGATATATAATTCCTAGCGCTCACTGTGGCAGATTTTCTAAAAAGCTCGAAAAATCAACAAATTGACTAAAATGAGTGCAAGAAAAAATTAGTATCAAGATGCGTGATGCAATTTTGAAACTGTTGCGAAGGTGACAAGTTGGTCTTTTTGGATACCCGTGACAGTTCAAATCGTGCGCTCAGAGTGGAAAGGTCTCACACTTGAATTGCATTTGAGCACCTCGAGCGAAATTTTGATGTTTCACAACGGACTCGAGTCAGCAGCCATGCGACTGCGACAGAAAGCATTGTTCAGTTGATTTTTTGTTTTCTGTGTTGCTCTGTCTGTTAATTTGTTTCTTTTGAAAAGTTTTTCTGCGGTTTGAATAAAACAGTGATTCAGTTTCAGTTTTCTGCAGTTTCGTCATGGTTAAGTGGACAGCAGAACAACGGGTCTGGTGTGCTATCTGGTGGGAGCAATCTGAAAGTTTTTCTGCAGTGACTCGCCAGTTTCGCGTAAAATTCCATTCAGTCGCTGCTGGACGACAAACCTTGATGATGATTTGGATGTCTATGAGCAATGATTCGTTGTTAAATTCTTGGTTAAAAATCCGTTTTTTTGAAAATTTGGGAATTTTTAAACATTGTGCTGTAAAACTGAATCTACTTGACCAAACTGGATAAAAATTTTGTCAGAAAAATGGCATCACATGTTTTATCAATGCTGAAAATTTCAGCTCATAATATTGAAATACCAGCCAGTGACAGCAGTTTGAAAATGGAACCTTTTTTTGGCCCACACTGTACACTGCCATACACAGACTTGTACACACAAATCACAGTTTTGTTTGAATATTCTGTACATTTACAATTTCGACCCAGTCGCAGCTGTTTCTCTCTCCGAAACAAGATACAAAAACTTCGCAACGCTTCTGCAGCAAGCCAGGCGAGCCGCAGTGCTGGACGATCTCGCAGCTGCTGCCGTGGATTGTTGACAATTTGCTGACGGTTGATAATCCGGATTTGTTGATCGCCGACGGCACCGTGCGCCCGGGCATCCTGGTGTTGATCAACGAGACTGACTGGGAGCTCGTTGGCAAGATGAACTACCAGCTGCAGGCGAATGACTCGATCGCGTTCATATCGACGTTGCACGGCGGATAGAGACGGTCGACTGCGTGCGTCTTTGTGTTTGTACTGCTCGTCGGATTTGTTCTTTCGCGCGTTTCATAATTGCGTTTTTTTGTATTTTCAAAAGTCCATTTTTTACGGCTCGGTGAAACGTGGTGGTAGCTTACAAAGCTAGTGTTGTCGTTTTGTTTCGAAATCAAAACGGTCATTTATGCCAGCTGGCTTTTATCAGCACTGTACTTTATGCTCTCCGTTCCGTTGTTCTTATCAATATTCGTTGTCCGTTTTCGTGCCAGATATGTTTTGCTTGCGTTTTAGTTTGCTAGTCCCCCCACACTCATTTACGATTATGCCAACTCTCTCTCTCCTCTGCTGCTTTTGATAACGCGAGTTACATTGGGTGATTTCATCAGTTTTATTTGGCTTTTTGACTGAACTTTCCACTGTCCGCTCCACACTCAATTTCTCCCAAATTCCATGAGTGTTCCCAACAAAGTTTTATTTTTTATAATTCTAATTTCGAGTTGAATCATTCCGTTCAAATCACCCAACTCAATCAGCAAACTGTTAGCTGGATAATTCTATTAATTCATTATTGTTTTTTGCTTCTGACTCTGCTATTTTTTCACTAGCATTTCATCTTGGCATTTTCCACATTCTGCTGTGTTGAAATTGTAAAGCGTTACTTGTTTTAAAAATTGTCATTTCCCCTGTTGCTCACATTGAAACTTATAAAAATTTATAATCTCTGATTTGCTGATAATCTCGTTTGGTCAAAGAAGCTGGGTCGTTGTCTTGCATTGGATGATTTTTGACCATTTAGCTTTTGTACAATTGGTGGTCAATTAATGTGTACGTTTGCTTATTCATTGCACGACTTTTTATATGGTTTCCAAAGCTAAACTTTTTCAAGTTGAGGTCTGTTCATACTAACGTATGCTGACATGCGTCGATGTTCGTCAAAGGCACATCCTTGGACGGTGGTGTGCAATAACACTAAAGGGACATTCATGAAGCAGTATTTAGTGACCGAGTAGCTATGTTTTTTGCACAGTTACGCGTCACTAAATAATGCTTCATGAATGCCGCTAAAACGTGCCGTGCCGTGCTTTACATGCATTGTTTGTATGGAAGGTGGCATACTAAAATACAGGTCCTGACGTGCCGTGCGCAGGGTGTTTCCTCCCACCCCCAAAATTGTTGCGATTTCAGGGGCTGAAACCGTGACAGAAGGGGGGTTTTCGGGTACGCTGAGTTCAAAAATCTTATTTAGAAGTTTGACCGACGCTTCTATTGTGCCCTAAACGCGTATGCCATGGGGATGAGGAGGGAAAATTCCTTGATAATTAAATTTAAATAAAAAAACGCGTCACAAAAAACCTGAAATCCTGTTACAAATACAAATCAAGGTAGCTGAGTCCGAATATGACGTTTATTTTTTTATACGAATTACTCCGCGCCCTAAAAGCGGCCTCTATAGGGACGAAAAGGGAAAAATTTTAAAAAAATCGGAAACTAGTCAAAAAAATTTGAAAAATAAGCCATAAACACAAATCGAGATTGCTGAGTCCGCATATGACGTTTATTTTGCCATACGAATTACTCCGCACCCTAAAATCGGCCTCTATAGGGACGGAAAGGGAAAAAATTTGAAAAAATTGGAAACTAGTCAAAAAAATTTGAAAACTAAGCCATAAACACAAATCGAGGTCGCTGAGTCCGAATACGACGTTTATTTTGCCATACGAATTACTCCGCACCCTAAAAACGGCCTCTATAGGGACGGAAAGGGAAAAAAATTTAAAAAAATTGGAAACTAGTCAAAAAAATCTGAAAACTAAGCCATAAACACAAATCGAGGTCGCTGAGTCCGAATATGACGTTTATTTTGCCATACGAATTACTCCGCACCCTAAAAACGGCCTCTATAGGGCCGGAAAACCATAAACACAAATCGAGGTCGCTGAGTCCGAATATGACGTTTATTTTTTTATACGAATTACTCCGCACCCTAAAAACGGCCTCTATAGGGACGGAAAGAGAAAAAATCTAAAAACTAAGCCATAAACACAAATCGAGGTCGCTGAGTCCGAATATGACGTTTATTTTGCCATACGAATTACTCCGCACCCTAAAAACGGCTTATATAAGAACGAAAAGGAAAAAAAATTAAAAAAATCGGAAATTAGTCAAAAAAATCTGAAAACTAAGCCATAAACACAAATCGAGGTCGCTGAGTCGGAATACGACGTTGATTTTGCTATACGAATTACTCCGCACCATAAAAACAGCTTCTATAGGGACGGAAATGAAAAAAATTGAAAAAATTGGAAACTAGTCAAAAGAGTCTGAAAACTAAGCCATAAACACAAATCGAGGTCGCTGAGTCCGAATATGACGTTGATTTTGCCATACGAATTACTCCGCGCCCTAAATTTTTTTTCCTTTCGTCACTACAAAAACCGTTTTTAGGGTGCGGAATAATTGGTATGGCAAAATAAACGTCATATTCGGACTCAGCGACCTCGATTTGTGTTTATGGCTTAGTTTTCAGATTTTTTTGACTAGTTTCCAATTTTTTCCAATTTTTTCCTTTCCGTCCCTATATAAGCCGTTTTTAGGGTGCGGAGTAATTCGTATAGCAAAATCAACGTCATATTCGGACTCAGCAACATCTATTTGTGTTTATGGCTTAGTTTTAAGATTTTTTTGATCAATTTCCAATTTTTTTAATTTTTTTTCCTTTTCGTTCCTATATAGGCCGTTTTTAGGGTGCGGAATAATTCGTATAGCAAAATAAACGCTATATTCGGACTCAGCGACCTCGATTTGTGTTTATGGCTTATTTTTTAAATTTTTTTGACTAGTTTCCAATTTTTTTAAATTTTTTTCCCTTTTCGTCCCTATAGAGGCCGTTTTTCGGGTGCGGAGTAATTCGTATAAAGAAATAAACGTCATATTCGGACTCAGCGACCTCGACTTGTGTTTATGGCTTACTTTTCAGATTTTTTTGACTAGTTTCCAATTTTTTCAAATTTTCCCTTCCGTCCCTATAGAGGCCGTTTTTAGGGTGCGGAGTAATTCGTATGGCAAAATAAACGTCATATGCGGACTCAGCAACCTCGATTTGTGTTTATGGCTTATTTTTTAAATTTTTTGACTAGTTTCCAATTTTTTTAAATTTTTTTCCCTTTTCGTCCCTATAGAGGCCGTTTTTCGGGTGCGGAGTAATTCGTATAAAGAAATAAACGTCATATTCGGACTCAGCGACCTCGACTTGTGTTTATGGCTTACTTTTCAGATTTTTTTGACTAGTTTCCAATTTTTTCATTTTTTTTCCTTTCCGTCCCTATAGAGGCCGTTTTTAGGGTGCGGAGTAATTCGTATGGCAAAATAAACGTCATATGCGGACTCAGCAATCTCGATTTGTGTTTATGGCTTATTTTTCAAATTTTTTTTACTAGTTTCCGATTTTTTTAAATTTTTTCCCTTTTCGTCCCTATAGAGGCCGCTTTTAGGGCGCGGAGTAATTCGTATAAAAAATAAACGTCATATTCGGACTCAGCTACCTTGATTTGTATTTGTAACAGGATTTCAGGTTTTTTGTGATGCGTTTTTTTATTTAAATTTAATTATCAAGGAATTTTCCCTCCTCATCCCCATGGCATACGCGTTTAGGGCACAATAGAAGCGTCGGACAAATTTCTAAATACGATTTTTGAAGTCAGCGTACCCGAAAACCCCCTTTCTGACACGGTTTCAGCTCCTGAAATCGCAACAAAAAATTTTGGGGGTGGGAGGAAACACCCTGGCCGTGCGTGCCGTGCCGTATATGCGTTCGTTAGTATGAACTGACTTTTAGTCTACGAACCAGCCTATTTACCTACCTGTAGCATCTGCGAATTTTACTGTATACTCTTCAAAACAGTTCTTATTAACTGCTTTTAAAATATGATTACGCGGGATCGGATGCATTGTAATTTTTTTTTCATTCTTGAGATTGTGTTTTGCAGTGACAATTATAGTATACGCCACGCGTATTTTCCACTGTATTTTCCAGTGAACCATTGAAGTTCTATGCGAATAAATAAAAAAACAAAAAAACGGTTTTGCGTCATCTTTGCGCATGCTGCTGTCAGTTGACCGCTGGCGTTGTGATACGTACTTTATTCCTTCGAAAAAAATTTAGTAGAAGAACAGATGAAAAAATGTCAACTTGCATTTGATGTTGTAGCTCCTAGTTAGTTCCCTTTTCAGACAGAAATACTGAGAGCCGAGACGACAAGAAATCATGCAACGAGCTGTTCGACTGGTGGATCTCGGTCGAGGTGTGAAAATGCCGTTGATTGGCATGGGAACTTGGCAGGTGTTTTTTCAAATGAGAAATTTTGCATGTTATTGATTTATGGTTTTGAAAGTTGTTTGATGCGTTGAAATATTTTTAGTCATGAATAAGTTGTTTATTTTCGTACAGTGCGTTTTCAGGTGCGTGATCAACAGGTATTGCTGGACACAATTGACGCAGCACTCCGAGTCGGCTATAGATTCATTGACACCGCGATTGCATATGGTAAAATCTTGTCTTCCGTGAAACTTTGTTGTTTTACGGAACACGTGGCGATTTGACCTTTTCATTTTGTGCATTTTGCAGACAACGAACAACACATCGCCAACGCACTGAGAACACTGTTGCCGAAGCACGGCCTGAAGCGCGCGGACATCTTCATCACCAGCAAGCTGCCGCCCGATAGGCAAGGTGAAAATCGCTGAGCAATTCATTGCGATCATCTTCTGGCTGCGTGCTTCACTATTCTCCCTTCAAGTTTTCATCATCTTTGATTCCATTCCACTCCAGGCGACGCAGCGCGTGACGCCGTGCTCGGCTCGTTGCAACGTCTCCAGTTGGACTATCTCGATTTGTTTCTGATCCATTGGCCCGGCAGCGCAGATGTGCCCACGACGGACGCAAGGAACGTGCAGCTTCGCAAACGCAGCTGGCAGCAACTGGAAACGCTGATCGGTGCGTGATCGCGAGAGCAGTCTGGAGAAATCGAGCTAAAAAATCTGAAACGATATGATGTGCAAACGTGCGCATGTTGGATGATTGCAATTTGTTTTTGGTACCTTACGATTGGTGGATGTTTGCAGAAGCAAGATGGCTGCCCTGTTGTCATGCTCCTCTCTTGACCTCACTAGTTGTATAATTCTCATATTCCTCCATCAATCCAGTATTCCGGTGTTTTTTCCGCTCACTGCAGACGAAGGCAAGCTGCGCGCCATAGGTGTCTCGAACTACATGCCGCAGCACTTGGACGACTTGTTCTCGTACGCTCGCATCCAGCCATCCGTCAACCAATGCGAGTTCCACCCGTTCAACGCCGATATGCGGCTGGTGAATCACTGCCAACAACACCGGGTACACTTTCAGGCATACAGCAGCCTCGGCAGTCCCATGGTCAGCTAGTCGTTGATGATTCTTTGCAGTTTTACAACTGAAAATTGAAGCTTGACGTCACAGGCAACAATTCAATTTTATTTCGGATTTTGCATGTCGATTGGCATCTTGATGTCCATTGGCCACTAAAATTGGAATCAATGTGCAAGCCTAGAAACAACAAATCAGTTGTCACTAGACTGTCAGAAAATGCACTCGTTCTCTGCTTTACAGCGATACAATCGCGGGATCGTCTCATATCGGCCAGACTCAATCGGGCCAGTCTCATCTCAATCTCATTAGGCAATAGGCTGATTGGTTGGTGATCACGTGATGCATGCTTTCTGTGCCGCAGACAGAAAGACTCGGCAACGCTTGTCACAGACAGCATGCATCACGTGATCACCGACCAATCAGCTGACTGCCTACAATTTCGAGCTGCTCGACTGTACATTGTACCGCAGGCCGGCGACGCATTGCTCACAAACACAGTCGTCGTTGAACTGGCCAACCACTACAAGTGCTCGCCGTCGCAGCTGCTGCTCGCGTGGGCCATGTCGCAGGGAATCTCGGTCATTCCACGCACCACCAAGGTGCATCGCGTCTCTGAGAACTTCGACGCGACCAACATCGCGGTATCACCGGAGGACTGCGCGAAACTGGCGCGCTTGACCGTGGACAGCGCACGTCGGTACTGCTGGGATCCGACCAATGTCGCCTAGAGGGTGTGCTGTTGAATGTGATGTATAAGCGAATTGGCATGTGATTGGATGTGCCTATTTGTATTAGATGTGCCTATTAGATGTGCCTATCGATTGTATTTGTGCCATTTGATATTGGGTTTGGGAGTGTAGGACACTTGGAGAAGTTCATGTTGCATTCTTTGGTGGAATCTTCAGTTACAAAGTAATAAAAAATATAAAGCCGATACAGAACCCAAGCCGAGGTTGGAGGGCTGTTTTTCGTTTGTGACATTTTTCATCTCGGTGACCGTCACAAATTGCACCAATTTTCATATTGAACATATCAAAAGGTTGTTTGAGTTACCATTGTCAAGAAACCTGTTTTTTTAAGCGGTGTGAAAATGACGCGAATTTCTGTTTCAAACGCAAATTGTTTGAAACGTCACAAATACAGATGCATTGTCGACACCAGCTGGCTCCATTTTGTCAGTAATTTTTTTGTATTTGCATGCAGTTTCTGTTTGTTTTCCTGTTGTGCAAATAGCAGTTCTTGGCCACAATTTCTGAAACTACGTTTTTTCTAAAAGCAAATCACCTCGGCTATTCTAAATAATGCACAAAACATTGCTATAGCAACGACTCATTTTTTCTCAATTTATGCATTTGTGTAAACGTTTTTTCGCTGTCATTTACAGCTGTTTTCTATCTGCTGTTCTTGTGTTTCACTTTTTGCTGTGCAAACGAATTTCAAGGGAAATATGGCGAAAGTTGTTGATCTGGGCGGTGGCGTTTCGATGCCATTGTATGGAATTGGCACTTGGCAGGTATGGCACGAAATGACAGTGCGTTGCATTGCAAGTAACGGAAAAACCGTCGAAAATCCTTGCGGTTTAGGTGCAAGACTTCAAAGTGCTGCATGACACGATTGATGCTGCGTTGAGCGCTGGTTGCCGTTTCATTGACACAGCGATCGCATACGGTTTGCGGTGGTTTATGCTGAGCAAATGTTGGACTTTCTGGTCGTGTTTTATGTTTTTTTTATAATTCAGAGAACGAACGACAGATTGGCGATGTCCTGAAGCTGTTGCTACCAAAGCACGGGTTAGCCCGTTCAGACGTTTTCATCACTAGTAAACTGCCACCGAACATGCAAGGTTGTTTTTTCTTTATAACAGTTTTTTCTCGGTGAACTTTTTTTGAAAAAAAAACATTTTTTAAACCAGGTGACCGTGCGCGACAGGCGGTCTTAGGTTCACTGGAGCGTCTGCAGACGGACTATTTGGATCTGTATTTGATTCACTGGCCTGGCGCCGGTGTGCACGAGCGGTCGGACCCACGGAATATAGAAATTCGCAAGCAAAGCTGGCAGCAACTCGAGAAATTAGTCGGTTCGTCGTTTCATGGAACTCGTGTAACTGTTCGTTTCGCTTCACGAAAAGCAGTTATTTGCTCACCTCCAGACCATACGCCCGTGCGACGGTGTGGTGCAAATGGTTGATTGATGTTGATCGTTGATTCATGATGATTGATTCGCGATTCTCCTGTTTTCGCGTTGATTCACCTCAGCCCGTTCCAAGCACACACCGTCGCACGAGCATGCTCTCAATTGACCGACTAACGTCGCAAGCAGCATGCCTTCAGACGAGCGCAAACTGCGAGCAATCGGTGTGTCCAACTATGCTGCCAAGCATCTCAAGGATCTGTTCACATACGCGCGCATCAAGCCATCCGTGAACCAGTGCGAATTCCACCCATACAATGCGGATCTCGAGCTCGTCCACTACTGCAAGACAAACGGCGTCCATTTTCAGGCGTACAGCAGTTTTGGCAGTCCGAAGGTGCCACATTTCCTTTCCGTATTTTATCCAGGTTGTTTTTGGTACAAATTTTTAGGCTTTTCTTTCCAGGCTGGAGGTCAACTTTTCACGGATCCTGCGATAGTGGAGATGGCTAACAAATACGAGTGCACCGCAGCTCAGCTGCTGCTTGCCTGGGCAATGTCACAGGGAATCAGCGTCATACCGCGCACCACAAAGGCGTCGCGAATGGCCGATAACTTCAAAGCGACACGTCTCAAAATATCGCAAGAGGATTTCGAGAAACTCGCGGCGCTTTCCGTTGAAAAGCATCAGAAATTCTTGTGGGATCCGAACACAGTGGTCTAGTAGAAAAGAATTGTTTGCGTTTGTTTTTACTGATGATCAATCATTCTGTGATTTCATTTCTATTTTGTTCGTCGTTGTGCGCGTTCAAATGCAGGTACGATCTAAGTTATTTTACTTTTGATATGCGTCTTCTAGACGAGAGACATTTTGTCAGTACCTTTTGTGTTTTCAAAACCAACTCACCGTTTTACTGATGAAATTCATGTCATTCATAGTGGGAGGTGCCACCCATAAACTTGAATAGTGAAGTGTTAAAAGAGAAAGTACGAACACTTTTTCTTCGGGGCGCACTTGACAATGAAATGCGGATGCATGAGCGTAGGTATTTGATTCACCTCTTTTCATTTTTTGACGAAATTATAAAATGCGCAACAACAATAATCTGGTTACAGTTGCACACATAATATGCTCCATTCTGTCGGTGGCGTTGTGTGATATTCCTCAACGTTATGAGTTTACGTATTGCAGTGCGTTTCCAAATTGCTACTTGCATTCGAATTCGTTTGCAGCTACAAATGTGAAGCCAAACGTTATTTCAAAAAGAATGATTAAAATGATGCATTGTACAGATAGTACACCGATTGCAAAAGAAGCAAATGTTTTTGCGAAATGCGCGGATTAAAATGATTCCACGACAACATTGGTTTGATTTCTAACATGAAAACCAACCGTCAATATTTCATCGTCGGCTTATTACTTGTGAGAACAGCTTTTGTTCTGGTGGTAGTTTGTGCTCAAACTACCGGTGCACAACTGCCCCAGTATGACACCGCTAACTCACCGTTCGAACCGAAGGTATGTATTGCTGCTTCATTCATGTGTCAGACCGAAATGACGTCATTTGCTTTGACAACGTTTGTCGGTCATGCACAGCCACCAGAATGTTTAGTTTGGTTTACCCTTCCCGTTGTTTTTCCAACGAAGAGATTGGCCAAAGTTACTATTCAAGTTTTAAGTTACAAATTCGGTTTATTGTTCATGGCAGACATGTTTTATAGCACATGGCGTCATTTCAATTTGACATAGGTGGTGAATAAAAAGCAATACAAGGTATTGGTTCAGACTGACACCTTACTATTTGTTCAGAGATCACCATCACCACCACCATGTCCATGAAACTTGACGCCATTACAGGCAGGCGACGAGCATGCGACCAGTGGCTGGACTCAGTGGGGTGTCGGCAGTCATACAGCATGGCGACTGCGCGGCGAAACTGCGCACAGCTCACGAAACACGCGTGAATTCGAGTCGTCGCAAGCTGATCAGGCACAAGCGAAAAGTGTCGAATCGATAACCGACGCCGCCGTTGGTCTGATCGATTACGCAGACATTGAGCCGACATACAACTTCAATCACGCCAGGAGCAGTGGTCGACCGAGCAATGCCGAGGCGCACTCCAAATCGGCCACCGTTGAATTCGCAGACTGGTTCGCTAGACACGGCGTCGATTCGGTCGATCAGGACAACGGACGGCCGAATGGAGATGATCAGTCTCAACGAGACCACGCCAGCCATCGATACAGCACACCAGCAGCACTCGATGCGAAGCGGGCGCGCAACGGTGCACCCGAGCGAGTGCCAGCCAATCAGCAGTCAGAGTCGGTGCGTCAGCGGTGGCTGCACTGGAATCCGCGAGCCGCCTGGAGTCGAGGCGCAGAGATCGGCGACAAACAAACTCCGCACCGGAGAGGCTTGGTGGACGTCGACGATTACGACAGCATCGAACCGTATCTCGGCGAAACCGAATCTGCGAATGTGGCCGATGCTCTGACGAAAGTCGACAGATGGAACCACCATGGAACACCAACTGAAAGAGGCCGCAAACTCGGCTCGTCTGACTCGAAACTGGAGTACACGGTTGGAGGCGATTGGTGGAGCAGTGAGTACGGAGGTGTCAAGGGAAGAGGAGGAGGCGACGGCGACCGCTGGAATTATGATTACTATGGGGAGGATGAAGTGTTCGCTTCAAACTCCCGAAGTGGCGGTGGGCACGGCGTCAATTCCACGTTATCTCGACCCCGACGTCCGAATTGGGGAACAGAGACTGGACACCAAACCAGTTATTCTGATTACGAACCCTCGCCCGATGACAATTTTTACGAAGAGTACGACGAAAGCTTTAATGACTACAATACGGACCCGAATGATCAAGAACGGAATAATCAAGATCGTTCATACCGAGAACCAATAGCACATGCTCCCGCTCCAACGGACACACAACATGCATCGGGACACGCTCACAAGCGTTTGCCCTCCAACATCCGTCCACAAGCCCCGTCCCAGAATCCGGTGTTCGAGCAAGGCAAGCAAGCAAAAGTTGCGGAGGCACACAGAAATTTTGCAAAAGGTTCCCCACCAGCCGCAAACCCAACTGCACCCATTGGAGACAACTTGCAGGGAAGTTTATCGTCTCATCGGCGAAAAATTGAGTTTTCGGCGTTTGGCAATACTGATAGCAACACAAACTATCGACATCCGTCTCCGTCAGTCAACCAAACACCTTCATCAAGAAATTGGTCCAATACAGGTAACGAAAATAGCAATTATGAGCAGAGCAAAGAATCGCACGCTCCGAGTGCAAATGCAAAAGCACCTTCTCCAGTTGTAAACATTGAACGACCACACGACCGTAGTGCAGGTCAATACTCGCGTTCAAATTACGAATCATCAGGCAGTCGGCACCAAAAACACCAAAATAACAATGCACCCGCACCCGCCATTCATCCTGAAGCACCATCACGACTTCCAAGCCAAGACTCGGGCAGAGGCAATCAAAGAGTGTCCTTTCGTAACAAGTCTGCAAGCAAAAATAATGCATTTTCCACAATTAATGCCAACCATCAACCACCGTCATTTGCGGCAGGCCCATTGGCGCCTTCAGCGGACCTTCACTCGAAGTCTGATTCTTCCTCCACCGCTTACGGGTATCACGAAAGGCCGATTTTTGCACCTAGCCCGAATCCAAGAACACAGTTAAAACCGTTTGAAGACTCATCTACTCATTCTTTTGGCGATGCCCCATCTCCAGCTCTTTCCCCATTAGCTCCCTCATTTGCGGCAGGCCCATTGGTGCCTTCAGCGAACCTTCACTCGAATTCTAATTCTTCATCCACCGCTTACGGGTATCACGAAAAGCCGATTTTCGCACCTAGCCCGAATTCAAGAACACAGTCAAAACCGTTTGAAGAATCATCTGCTCATTCTTTTGGCGATGCCCTACCTGCAGCTCTTTCCCCATTGGCTCCCTCATTTGCGGCAGGTTCATTGGCGCCTTCAGCGAACCTAAACTCAAATTCTGATTTTTCCTCCACCGCTCACGGGTATCAAGAAAGGCCGATTTTCGCACCCAGCCCGAATCCAAGAACACAGACAAAACCGTATGAAGAACCATCTGCTCATTCTGTTGGCGATGCCCCACCTCCGGCTCTTGCTCCACTGGCTCCCTCATCAAACCTTCGTCTCGCTGGACCGTCTTCAAGTCCAAACTTTAGAATAAACCGTTACGGTGACACCAATGTAGCACCAAGCCTGGATCCCAGAGCACCGTCACAACTTTCAACAACAAACGAAAGGACAATTGTAGGATCTAACGGTGCAGCTCCATCCCCAGCGATCAATCCATTGGCTCCGTCAACAAACTTGGAGTTGCATTCAACGAAGCCAACAAGTCCAGGCACGTACATCAACGTTGGTCCGAGCGGTCAAAACAAGCCACCTAGCTCCAACAGTTTGGCGCCTTCGAATCCCAGAATTCAACAAACGCATCACTCCGGATGGCCACCCGTCGTGAATCCAAAGTCACCGTCAGCGTCCGTAGCCATTGGTCTGCACTCCAATGAACAAGACGCTCCCAGCAATGAGCGCCTCGTTCAAAGTCAGCACAATTTTCAACCAGCACCTGACAGCACGTACCATAATGAAGCAGGGTTATCAGGCACTGGTGGCAACCGTTTTGTCGCAAGCAGCTTTCCAGCACCGGCTGTCAGTCCACGAGCACCAGCACCAGCAGCAGCAGCACCGGATTCAAATTTTAGAAATCCGCTATTCTCTTCCCAACCAAGTTCCGAAAGATTTGACAATCGATTCGACAATCAACCGACTGTCACGCCTTTGAAGAACACTAATCTCCCGTTCTCAACCCAAGAACAAGAAGAAATATTCCACACCTTTCAGCAGCAGCATCAGAAAATGCAATCCACTGCAGGTCCCAATTACAATCGAAATCACGTTGCGATATTACCGTTTTCCAAAACGAGTCCAACCCAAGTGCCAAACGAAGACGATTTCGTCATAGTCTCCAGTTCCACTCCACCATTGAGAATCCAGTTTTCACATCCTCCAAGCACCAATGGCGGTGATTCTATGACGCATTCGACTCAGGGAAGGTTGCTCAGCAGAGAAGGCCACGACATTCATAGTTTCACTGGGACACAACAACCGCAAGACATGGAAATTGCAGAGTTTGAAAAAAGTGAACAAGAAACTGGGTGGCCCACCGATGGCAGTGCAGTAAGCCAACAACAAATGGAGAAACACCAAGGTCGCAACAACAATGTTCAACTGAAAACGACAAAACACCACGTACACGACAGCCAAGCCACTGAACATGTGATCCTCTCCAAACCCAAACAGCCAACCACAACGCCGCATTTGGGAGAAATATCCCCAACAATGAATGCTGACATCACGAAAGGCCGAAACGAGGCAGGCATTCGAGCAGGATTTGGTTCAGCGCCAATCAATAATGTTGTCAAGAAAAAGACGAACTTGGAAAAAGACCATGATTTCTCAGCGGAGGTAAATCGGCAGCGTGGACTGGCGATTACGATTCAAAACAATGTTCACCATAATTATGTGAATGAAAGAAATTCACGAAATGAATTCGTGCCGCCTCAGTTACCGCTCAATGAGTATCACATTCAAAATCAATTCAAGCGAAATATCGTTCCACATGTCGATCTGAACAACGACTCGGCACGAAAATCCCGTAATCAGTTTGATAACGCTCGAAAACGATCGAATATTGGAGAATATGATTACCCTGACTACCCGGATGAGGCGTTAGAAGAAGGCTTATCGCCAGAAGATATCGCAAGCTCGTTTTTCAACAAATTTCTAGCAGAAAACACGGAGGCAACGAGCACAAAAACGTCCACCCAGACGGAGTCTGTTGTGCCAGATGACCACACCAGACCAGTGCCGACAGTTGTCACCACTGACCAGTCAGACCTCATTCCCGATGTTACTCCGCAAACCCCGTCAGTGACATTCTTTCCACTTGATGAATACGCCGAAATTGATTATGATTCTTTTAACTATGAAAGTGAAAGTTCAGAACACGAACAACCGACGGACGACATAGATGAACCAATTGACGGCGATGAAAGTGGAGAAACGCTGACACCTGACTTTCTCACTTCAAGCCAGGTGACACAACACACAACAGCAGTCACAGAATCATCAGCGGAACCGGATCCAACCACTGGTACCGCGCAGTCGCCAGATGAACTTTGGACGGGCTTTCACACGCAAAAATCAACTTACGACGGTGACCGATTCATTGGAAGTTACGGCCAATTGCCGGGCGATGGCGAAACAATTGCCGAAAGTGACGAAAGCCATTATAAAGGCCCCGTTCACCAAAAGACAGTGGCTGCGGTTGAAGATTACTTGGCCGATGAGAAAACAACATTTCAGCCAAACTTGGTTCCATCAACTGTTTCAACTCAAAGACACACTTATTTGAAAACCAGTCCCCATCCACTGTTCCACAGCACACGGCTGACGACGCCGCCCCCTCCCAGTTATCCACCGAATGGTGCGCTCATTGCTGCCGTCGCCAATCACCCGCCAAATGTGAACACTGCAAACCAGCAGCACGCCACCGATTGGCGTAACAATGCCAACAATAACCACCATCGCCCAAACCCCATCCTCCAAGCGATTGCCCCACAAACCACCAGAACTCATTTGCCACCGCCATCCCACGGTGTCCCGTTCCACCCCACACCATTCCTCAGGCGACCTGCTGCTGTTGCACCTCAACCGCAACGAGGTGCCCGGCCGGCACACTTCGTCTTCAACACACAACAGCAACCAGCGAGCACGTTTGTGTCGCACAACCATCATGCGCAGCCGCCCAGATTCGCCACGCACACCATTCCCGTGTTCCAGCCAGCGCCAGCTCCGAGTCCACTGCACCGTCAACCACTGTTCCACTTCAACTCGCCCAGCATTGTCGAGCGTCCGCCCGCGATCAGCCCCCCACCGAATCGTGTGCTTCATCGGCCGCCGAGGCTCGTCTTCGGCCAGCAAGCGCCAATCTGGCCGACGCCGTCGCTGCGTG
Organism: Theristus sp. LFF4_11; assembly: GCA_030248135.1. Taxonomy (NCBI): domain Eukaryota; kingdom Metazoa; phylum Nematoda; class Chromadorea; order Monhysterida; family Xyalidae; genus Theristus; species Theristus sp. LFF4_11. The sequence goes on from JASANC010003641.1 coordinate 56,688, forward strand.
GCAACGCGCATCAGCCGAGCTTGGTGCCGCCTTCGGTGCGCGCAATGAGCAAGAAATATCCAGGTGACACAAAATCAGGTTATGACGATTTTATGTAGATCACGGTATGGCCTATTTTTTAAACGTGTCCCACTGAAATGACGTCACATGCCGCAAAACATGCACTTGCCGTTCACAGCAAACCAGAGAGTTTCCGTTTAGCCAATTTCTTCCCGTAAACAAATGGTGAATGTCGAATCAGTCACACCAAACTAGCATTTTAGTGCCATGACAAACTTTGACCTTGACAAACGTGAGTTTTTAAAGCAAATGACGTCATTTTAGTCCGGACACGTTTGAATAAATCTAGAATACTGGCTTATTAATGAGCAACCTATGAATTATCAGCTCCCATCGACTACCGGCACAGACAACGGCGTCGTAATCTGCCAGTTTTCAATCCAAGCACGCAGCTTGTGAACCGTCATGGTAAGCTGGTCGCTTTTACGAGATGTCCGTTATGTTGGCTGTTTGTGCAACTCGACACAATGAAAACAATTTTGCCGCTCAAGCAGCCCATTGGACGACGTGGTCAAACTGGACGTCCTGCGTGGACAACCCCGTGCGGCGTCAGCGCAGGCGCTCCTGTCTGTCACGAATGGGGGCGACTTTGAGTGCGACCCTGTGTGCGGGAGGCAGCCGGCGCTCAAGACAGTTGGAGCCGTGTCCGAGGCAATGAGCAAACTGCGCAGTACTAGCCAAATTTGACAAGCTCCGTTTTTATTTAGTTCCTTGAAAAAAAATTATAAAACATTCGAGTTGACACGACGTAAAATAAAAACGACTACAAAATCTGAACGACTAGCGGCCGTCGGACACGTTGCAAAGTCTCCTAGCAAAGTGAACAGCACTAATGAATCATAACAACAAAAAAACAAGACAAAACAATAACAACAGCACCAGAAAAACAAGACTCACTGACAAACGAGATTCTTTCACTGTGACTTCTTTGCCGTCTCAGCCTCCGCAGCGGCGGCCATTTCCTTTCTCGATTGTTTCGACAACGATTCCTTGCATTCGGCATACAAATTCGCCAGGTCGAAGTCGCGCACGATGTTCTCCTGAAGTGTGTCGTTTTCTGTTTTCCACAAATCGCCGTCCACCAATCACGCGGCAGCACAACAGTTCCATGAACGCACAATCGCCCACCTCCTTGAACACATAGGCCAACGCACGTGCCTTCATGACCATCGGCCTCCGCAGCACCTCCTTGCCAGCCCTGTACAGAATCAAGCTCGGCAGCTGTCTGCTCGTGGCGGCGTTGTTGATGCAAAAGTGATCGGCCGCCGCCTGATTGCGACCGACGTCCACTTTGCCGAAACGCAAGTTCGGCAGAGAGAATCTGAACGAACGACAGCGAAAACATCCAGGGGTTTTACATTTGCATTTTTGATGAGCTGACATGAAAGCAAGACACACTGCTCTGCTACCAAGCGGGCAGTATTAGTATCTGTCTGTCCAGCATATAACAAACTAAATGCACCCACTGTTCACTGAGTTTCGCAATCACCGGAACGACACGCTTGCACTCCGGTGACCAGTTCGTGTAGAACTGAATCAAGTAGGTGGTGCGCTTGTTGCGAGCAAGTTCATCCTGGTCAGAAAAGTAAAGCTGGTCAGGACTATTACTAGTTTGCGTTTGATAATGACGATCGATAGTAAAGTGTGTTAGTTTACATTAAACCTGTCACTTTTTCGCAGAATACAGAGCATATGCGAGTCTAACATGTATGCTGGTTCGGTGCTTGCATACATTTATGCTGAATCAGTAAGGAAAACGAATGTATCGAGGTTGGTTGAAATCAACGCCCAATTTGTGGCCAAACTGGTTTTCTTGCAATTCTCTTGCAACTTGACACCCGAGCTCTGTATTCTGCAAAAAATGACACGTTTGATCAAACACACGGTGAAAAAAAGGACCTGCAGTTCGTTGCCGTTGAAAAACATGATTCGATCCGGACCGCGGTACGCCGGTTCTGGCAACAAAACTGCGATCACTGAAATGACAAAGTGTGGAATTTTTGATCAGCTCACTCAACGTGAATCACGAATGCAACTCGCAAAATCACTCACGGAGCACAACAACCGCATACAACAAGCCAATCACTGGATCGACGTTCATGAACAGAAAGATGTTCGCGAGTCGCATGAAAGTGAAAACGTTCGACAAATAGTGAAGCCAGCTTGCTGAAAAGAAATGCAGCACATCGCTGCGCTTTGTCGGAAGTGTTAGTCACAACTTTTACAACTTATCAATGTCAAGTGCCTGTACCAACATCAACCAACAACAAACAAATGTATCAGAATGTAGTTTGATGCATACTTGATTTTCGGTTCTTCCAAAAGATAATGCACGCAGCAAAAATCACGATCTGATGTTCGCGCTGAAATTTCTCGTTTGAATTTTTCAATTGAACAACGCTTATTATCTTGTATTTTGGCTCCGAGATTCAATGCGCCAGGTCAACAGTTTCATGCATGACGTGGGAATTCAAAATTGGTAGTGATCCGAGTCCTCTAAACAGGACCGGGTCACTTAGCTATTTTGAATTGCCACATAAAGATTGAAAATAGTTGTTTTTTCGACGTTTGCATACTGCATGTAAACGCATTGAGTCGCAGGCAGAACCCAAAAAATTGACCAGAGGTGTGCACGCCAGACAATTCTAGCCTGTCCCGGGTCGGGTTGCTGCGCGACGTCGACCCCACCACATTTTTTCCCGCAAATTTTGTGTCCCACAGAACTGACCTCTCAAAAACACGGCTACACTGCATCTGACTGTATGCTGTGTGCTTGCAAAAGTCCTGAGGCGAAGAGTCCTTGCAAAAGGAACGTTCTGAGATTCAAAACAACACAGCAGCTTGCATCTCCTGGGTGATCTTTGAACATGCCCGAGTGAAAAAATAAATAGACACTGGGAGCAGACTTCGCGAAGCGAAGAAAAATTTTGATAGCTGCTCCGCAAAATACCTTTTTTGATGAACAATTTTTTATGATTTCTGCATTTTGACTGAAAGTTCTACGATGCAATTGTAGGTTTCCAAAAACCGGATTCAAATGGCCAAAAAGATGCAAATTGCACCCATCTGGAAGAAAAAACATGGCAGTAAACCACGAGTGGACAGACAAACAACAACAAAACTGCTTGAAACTAACACAGTGTTTGAAAATTTGTGTTTGTTGTCCAGAGGGGAATGGGGATACCCAAATTTTGATTTCTCGCTTGAAAATAAGATTTGTTATGATAACAAGTTGTGAAAAGTTCTTAGATAATTTTTAAAGTGCTGAAAAAGAAAATTTTACATTTTTGAAGGTTTTTACGTTCGGCAGGCGACTTTGCCTTTGAAATTAAATGAAAAATGGTAATTTGTAAAGTCTTCGCGCAGCGAAGAAAATTTTCAAAAAATAGGTTCTGAGATCGCATTTTACCTTACGATTTTTGAATGTCATCCAAAGTATGTCGGCGTCTATGACACCCATTCAAATTAAAAAAAACACATGTTCAGAAATGGAGCGAACAAAAAGCTATTTGGACGTGATCGTTGATACGGTTAAAACAACGAAAATATTGTTACATTGAATTGAACCGTTGTCAACAAAACACTGAACAATCTAAAAAACGAACGATGAATTCATGACTATTGCATGATTGCCATTGTCAAACGAAACATAAGGTGTCCGTCCATGGCTTGCGCCGCTAAAAAATTTCGGATCTTGGGACAAATTTACGTGAAAACATTCTTTTGAAGTCCTCAAAAATTGAGAGAAACGGAAAAAGCGACGCAAACGACCGATTTTTTGCGGTATCCAAAACTATTTTGCGTCATTGGCGCACGATTTCGCGTCAAAAAACCCTGGTTATCTGTACCACTGTAAATGTGCTTATTGCGCAGCGCGATTTCAAATAAAAATACATTGGTTACAGCCTACAAAAGCAGCAAGACACGTACTTTTGAAGATTTGTTTTAGTCAGTCAACTGAAATGTTCGAATTTTTAACTTTTTATTTCATATAAATATTTATTTCGTTTGTGAATATTTTGTATCTTCCATCCGAGGCGCTGCGCGACGTAGCCCCCCAGGCGCTGCGCGACGCGCGACGCTAGCCTGTCCCGGGACACCCTAGGAACACCCTATGCACATCTCTGAAATTGACAATACCAAAAAGCAAACAATCAACTCACCAAACTGATGCCGCATTCAGTATCCTTTGGAAACAGCCATTCACAGATGAGCACGTTGTGTTTGCAGATTAGAAAACTGACAGATGACAATATGTTGACGATGTGGTGCGCCGTGAAGCCATGCCTAGCCTCTTCAGCCAGCAGTCCCAAATCGTCACGTGCCTGAAATGAACAGAAGCAACGTGAAACAGTGACTGAACGAGGGGTGCAAAGAATAGTTGATCACACAGAAGACGAGTATTTCTGTTTACCTTTCCTGGCGCAGCTCGCAGGAGATCTGCTGTTTTCGACAAAATGTTCATGTTGACTTTCCTTGACCAGCGAGCAAGATTAGCAAGAAAGAAGATAAGAGGAGCTGGCCTAGCCAATAAAGAAGCGACGTCAAAAGCGTAGTCGTTCACAGGGGCTGTTCTGTTCAGTACAGTACAGATTAGGGTCAGTACCGAAGACGAGGGGGGTGGGGGGGTACACTCCCCCCCCCCAGAGCACCCGAGACCTCCGCGTGGGGGGTGGGGGGGTCACGCGACACCCACCCCCCGAAACCTGACACTGGACCATCCACACCCCCCCTCGAAATTTGCTAGACACCCCCCCACCCCCCCCCCCCTAGATGGACGTAAGTAACAGTGACACCACCCAAAAATTTTCTCGGACCACCCAAAAATCATGAATTTTTGCTCAAAAATCATGATTTTTTGTCTTTAAAGTCCATAATATAAGCTAAATATATGATAACTTGACATTCTTCATTGTAATTTCAAAGATTTTGCAGCAAAATTTAGCGTTTTTCCTTCAAAAATCTCATGGGTGGGGTGGGGGGTGTGCACCCCCCCCCCCCAGAAAATTTTCTACAATAGTGCACCCCCCCATGGCCCACGCCTGGGGGGTGTCACTGTACCATGACTAGGGGCTTTGAAAAAAAATTTTTTTTTCGTTTGAAAAAAAATTTGGATTTTTTTTTCAAACTTAAAAAAAAAATTTGAAAAATTTTTCTTCTACTTTGCTCTGAAAATTCGATTTATGGCATAATTTTTTGAAAGTTCAAACCAAATTTTCTTCCCAACTTCTTTGTGTGCTTAGGTAAATGTCATTATTTGGTCATTTTGACCGACGTACTCCATGTTTTTCGATTTGGATGACTTCTAGAGTCAATTTTTAGCGTTGAAATGACTTAACTGAATTGAAATATCGTTTCAGAAATCGTTTTATTGCAACTTAGAACATGTTTTTCAGTCGGTAGGCCATGAGATGAACATGATATCTTGTTGATTGGCGTATGTTATTATAGGTCTACAATGGAGTTGTGCGATATATTGTTAAACAATTTGAGCGGAGATGTTGGTTAATACCACATCACACGACCGTTTTTCAGATACCCGATAACATGGCCACATGTTAAAACTTGCGTGCTGAGCTAAACTAACGTGTTAAACTTGCGTCTGTCAGTTGCCCGCAACGTGATCGCGAAATCATGGTACGTGTTTTCGATACGATGATTTGAAGAGTGGGCTCTCGCCATGTGGCAGATAGCATAGCTGGTTGAACCTGAAAGTGAGTGTCTTGGGGGGGGGGGGCGACCGGGTCGACAGGGGTTGCCGACTTAGCTACAGCAAACAGGAATTTTTGAACACAGTCAAATTTTGGTAATTTTCTAAAGAGGAACAACTAAGAACGGTTCAATATTCAAGTACACGTCGAAAATTGTCCTGTTTTACTGTTGAAAATGCAACTTTCCCTCTATGAAATGGACATAATTTCAATAAAACACGATTTTCGCTCTTATAGTTTTCCGGATCGTTCTGAAAATAGTCTAGATGAACTCAGCTCGACGAGACGCTTCGAACAAACCTAACTTGTAAAAAAAAATTTTTTTTAATTTTTTTTAATTTAAAAAAAAATCCGGATTTTTTTCCCCCAACCCTAACCATGACTGACACCCCCCCACTGAAAAATTTTCGGCACCCCCCCCCCCCCACGTGACGACACCCCCCTCGAAAATTTGCTTTCGCCTTCGGTACTGATCAGTACCGAAGACGAGGGGGGGTGGGGGGGGTACACCCCCCCAGAGCACCCGAGACCTCCGCGTGGGGGGGGGGTGGGGGTAGGGTTGTTAAAAAAAACAAAAATCGTCATTTTTGTTTAAAAAAATTTTTTTTTTTAAAATTTCAAAAATCAAAGTTGTGCTAAATCAATCAGGGAGTCCGAAGAACCACATATGATATGCAAGCGCCTCCCGAATGACTCCCGTATGGCGGAACTTTGCAGATTTTGTTTTGGTGACCTCAATTACCCCTTTTCCAAACCGTCACCATGCCTCTTCTTGTGTTTTGACCTCCAAAACGTCACTAATTGTCCCCAGCTAAGCTAATGCTGAAGTGAAGACAAACATACCGCCTTGAAATTCGATCAATTCTTCTGATGGTGTCGCGACGACACGACACGAAGCAGCAACCAGACAACGTAGCGCTTGCAAACGGAGCAGCGAGCACAATCGGACGCTCTGCGAGGCGAATCGTCACCTTATCTGCATCGGAAATGGTAGGCTAAGCTTTGGGACGCTCAAAAACTTCATCGCAGATGTTGTCGAAGCCTAAAATCAGTCGGTAAAACGGCCCAAAATCGACTGCTAAAGGTTTTACGAGGTATAATCAAAGAAAATTTTTGTTGAACTTTCGAAAAATTGTGCCAAAATTGAGGTTTTCAGAGCATATTAGAGGAAAATTTTTCGAATTTAAAAAAAAAATCGGCATTTTTGTTTTTTTTTAATCACTTTTTTAAAAAAAAAAAATTCATTTTTGTTTAACAACCCTAGGTGGGCGGGGTCACGCGACACCCACCCCCCAAAACCTGACACTGGACCATCCACAGTCCACACCCCCCCTCGAAATTTGCTAGACACCCCCCACCCACCCCCATAGTTGTTCCAGAGCCGAGGGGTTGGGGGGGGGGCCGATATAGATAGCTGGAGCAAATTTTCTAGATAGATAGATAGCTGGAAAATTTTGGGGGGGGCCGCGGGGGGGGCCATGTGACTTTGGGGGGGGGGCCGGTCAAAATTTTGAAATTTGATAGATAGATAGCTAAAACGCTAAAAAGCTATAAAAACAGCAAAATAATGCTAAAAATACGCTAAAAATCAAGTATAAACGCGTATTTTACTTAAAATCAGCGAAATTTTCAAGAATTACGAGCAAAAATGGTCAATTTTGGTCAAAAATTGACTCATTTTATGTCTTCGAAGACAAAAATTTTCAGATAGATAGCTGGCTGAGAAATTTTTTCAGATAGATAATAGCTGAGCCGAAAAAACCTGTTTGATAGAGATAGATTCTAAAATTTTTTGGGGGGGGCCGCCCCCCCCCAGGCCCCCCCCCTAGAACAACTATGCTGGAAATGACATGGAGCGTAGGGTTTTTGAACAAAAATGAAAATTTTTAAAAAAAAAGTGATTAAAAAAAACAAAAATGCCGATTTTTTTTTTTTTAATTCGAAAAATTTTCCTCTAATATGCTCTGAAACCCAATTTGGCAAAATTTTTGAAAGTTCAACAAAAATTTTCTTTGATTATACCTCGTAAAACCTTTAGCAGTCGATTTTGGGCCGTTTTACCGACTGATTTTAGGCTACGACAACATCTGCGATGAAGTTTTTGAGCGTCCCAAAGCTTGGCCTACCATTTCCGATGCAGATAAGGTGACGATTCGCCTCGCAGAGCGTCCGATTGTGCTCGCTGCTCCGTTTGCAAGCGCTACGTTGTCTGGTTGCTTGCTGCTTCGTGTCGTGTCGTCGCGACACCATCAGAAGAATTGATCGAATTTCAAGGCGGTATGTTTGTCTTCACTTTAGCATTAGTTTAGCTGGGGACAATTAGTGACGTTTTGGAGGTCAAAACACAAGAAGAGGCATGGTGACGGTTTGGAAAAGGGGTAATTGAGGTCACCAAAACAAAATCTGCAAAGTTCCGTCATATGGGAGTCATTCGGGAGGCGCTTGCATATCATATGTGGTTCTTCGGACTCCCTGATTGATTTAGCACAACTTTGATTTTTGAAATTAAAAAAAAAAATTTTTTTGAACAAAAATGACGATTTTTGTTTTTTTTAACAACCCTAGTGGGGGGGGGGGGTGTCCGGCCAAATTTTCGAGGGGGGGTCCGATGGGGGGGTGCGCGGTTTTAGGGGTGTGTGGCACGGTGCACCCCGCCCCCCCCCCCCAACCCGACGGCCTCTGGTGCTCTGGGGGGGGGGTGTTCCCCCCCACCCCCCCCTCGCCCACGGTACTGGTGGGGTAGGGTTGTTAAACAAAAATCAAAAATCAAAGTGATTAAAAAAACAAAAAAGCCGATTTAAAAAAATCTAAAAATTTTCCTCTAATATGCTCTGAAAACCTCAATTTTGGCACAATTTTTCGAAAGTTTAAAGAAAGATATTTGGGTTGTTACGTAGTTTATTTGGGTTTGCTTATTAGGAGGACACGACAACGACAATAATAAAAACAGACCGAACCCTGATCACAGATCATCACAGGTTATATAGCCAATATAATGACATGTAATTCCACCATTATTGTTATTCCCAACTTCTCCCCAACAATTGAAATCGATTTATCACATATTTGATTGGAATTGTTGATTGATTGTTTTGTTGATTGATTGGAAGATTTGTTGATTTGATTTAAAGATTGTTTTTTGATTGGATTTGTTGATTTGATTTGTTGGGTGGAAGTTTTCTTTGTGTTTTCACATCGTTTCGTTTCAACCGTTTCGTTTCTTCACGCACATCATCACTATTCGTCGACGCCTCCTTCATCGCGCGAGCTGTGGTCGTAGTCGTCCTCCTCAGTTTTGCCGACGTCGTTTGTCGCTGTTCGAGGATACTTGGCCGGTTTGTTTCGTCGGTAGACTCTCGCAATCAGCTGCTTTTCTGCGTCTGACATTCTAAACTGCGGATGCCAATTTCGGAATCTTGCGAATTTTGGTGAATCCGAAAAAACCTGTTTGATAGAGATAGATTCAAAAAATTTTGGGGGGGGGGCGGCCCCTCCTCACCCGAGGTCCCGCTTTCGCTACTGCTTGGAAAAACACTGAAATTTTTGTAAAATACAGAATATCTTGTGCAAAGAAGCTGCTTGTTTGGTCAGAAACAATAAAATCTATGCAGTGACAGACACAAACGTCAAGAAAAATGCAAAAATTACGGTATTTTTGAGGAAAAATTGAGATGAGATTGACCACCGTGCGGGGGGATTTTTTGTCCCGTCCCGTCCACGGAGTGCTACAAACCGCCCACCCGGAGTGCTACATTATGAATTGAAAAAAATGCACATGCATCTTCATCAAAAATTCATTCCACTGGCACGGGTGCAGCGGTTGCACACGCACAGCATCTGCGCATCTGTGGGAAAGTGTCGGGAACCCATCTGTAAACCTTGTCGATGCGGAAAATGGATCAGAAAACAAAACAATGAACTGATTTCATTCATCATTACTTTATCAGTTTATCCTTCAATTCACTAGTTTTATGTTGCTCCGAAGGCTGTGAGCTTTGTCTGTCTGTTCCTTCTAAGCAAAAAATAGTCATATATTCTGTTCTGTTTGACTTTCAAGAACGACGTTGCTGAAAAGTGGATTTAACAATGCAACTTCCAATTTTAATTCTGTCGGTTTCAACGAATTATCGGCATTGAATATGGAGCAACAGTGATAAAAACAAACGTTCGTTTATGAAAATTTGCTAAAATCAATGATATTTTGCTTGGCTGCCCAAATTTTAAATGATAGTGTGCAAGGTTTTGATTTGAGCCAGCGATCGAGATGTGCGTCCAAAAATTTTTCGTCATGGTAGCCAAGTTCAACCACCAATCAGCGTGCCCAGATATTCGTTTTCATTTGTTTTCCTGGGCCAACCAATCATGGCGGCCTTTCGCCATCAGCATCGCGGACAACGGCCGAAAGCACACGAATGGCACTGCTTTGTTTTCAGCTTCTTCACCACGTTCCTTAATTAAAGAAGTTGCAACAACATGAAATTGCATTTTCTGCTCTCTTAGATTGAAAAACTAAATGAAAGAAACCTAAATGAATTGGCTGCCGCACCTTTCTAAACTTTCACGCTCTGGTTTTATTTTTGCTGTTTAGTACAAAATATTTCTTTCCCTATGTAGGCCAACCCGTCTAGGGTTAGGGGGAAAAAAATCCGAATTTTTTTTTAATTAAAAAAAAATTAAAAAAAAATTTTTTTTACAAGTTAGGTTCGTTCGAAGCGTCTCGTCGAGCTGAGTTCATCTAGACTATTTTCAGAACTATCCGGAAAACTATAAGAGCGAAAATCGTGTTTTATTGAAATTATGTCTATTTCATAGAGGGAAAGTTGCATTTTCAACAGTAAAACAGGACAATTTTCGACGTGTACTTGAATATTGAACCGTTCTTAGTTGTTCCTCTTTAGAAAATTACCAAAATTTGACTGTGTTCAAAAATTCCTGTTTGCTGTAGCTAAGTCGGCAACCCCTGTCGACCCGGTCGCCCCCCCCAAGACACTTACTTTCAGGTTCAACCAGCTATGCTATCTGCCACATGGCGAGAGCCCACTCTTCAAATCATCGTATCGAAAACACGTACCATGATTTCGCGATCACGTTGCGGGCAACTGACAGTCGCAAGTTTAACACGTTAGTTTAGCTCAGCACGCAAGTTTTAACATGTGGCCATGTTATCGGGTATCTGAAAAACGGTCGTGTGATGTGGTATTGACTAGGGTTGGCACAGGAAAAAAAAAACGGTTTCTTTTCCGTTTTAAAACAGGTTTTTTTCCAGTTTTTTTTCTTTAAAAAATAAAGAACCGGTTTTTTACCTTAAAATTTTTCAAACTTCGTGGTCAAAAATCACAACTCTTCGTTTGATTGATAAAATGTAAAATTATATTTTTGAAAAAATGGTGCAGTGAACTGTATCGAACTGAACTGGGGAAGCATCATTTTGCAAAAGCTTTTGTGGCAAGGGTCAAGTGAAATACGATGAAAACAAGGTGACTGCTAAACTAAGTGCATATGCAGACTAACTGACGATGTTGTCGATTTGCAAAGGATACCGTAAAGTCTTGCATATAAGGTTCCTCCCACTTATAAGACCCCCCCCCCCAAAAGTGGGCGGGATGTCACACGGCGGGAAACCAAAAAATTCAAATTTTTGACTTGGTCAAAATCCCGACCTCACTTATAAGGTCGGACTCGCTTTTAAGGACCTTTTTGTTTTTCTTCATTTTTGGTTGCGGAAACCGCTGAAAACGTTGTTTCACTGCAGCAAAAGCTAAACGTGTCTAAATTAATGACTTTTCAATCAAAAAAGTATTGAAAACCGTGCAAAAACTTAATTTTAACTTTAAAGCGACGTCGTTGAAGACGATCGATCCAGGGGACGTCGTAGTCGTGTGAATTTTGTTGAAATCTATTGGAATAAGTGAATAAAAAATATTTCAACGGCAAATAACAGTTGAAACACGGTGAAACAGTCGGAAACAACGCGACAACGGTTTTTGGAGCGACGACGACGACGGATTTCGGAGCGACGACGACGGCGGTTTTGGCAACGACGACAATCACGAGAACAAGCAGGATTGAACAGCAAACCAAAAAATTCAAATTTTTGACTTGGTCAAAATCCCGACCTCACTTATAAGGTCGGACTCGCTTTTAAGGACCTTTTTGTTTTTCTTCATTTTTGGTTGGGGAAACCGCTGAAAACGTTGCTTCACTGCAGCAAAAGCTAAACGTGTCTAAATTAATGACTTTTCAGTCAAAAAAAGTATTGAAAACCGTGCAAAAACTTAATTTTAACTTTAAAGCGACGCCGTTGAAGACGATCGATCCAAGGGACGTCGTAGTCGTGTGAATTTCGTTGAAATCTATTGGAATAAATGAACAAAAAATATTTCAACGGCAAATAACAGTTGAAACACGGTGAAACAGTCGGAAACAACGCGACAACGGTTTTTGGAGCGACGACGACGACGGATTTCGGAGCGACGACGACGGCGGTTTTGGCAACGACGACGATCACGAGAACAAGCAGGATTGAACAGCCAAAAAAGGCTGTTGCTGTTTAGTCGTCGTCTACGGCGATAGTGCATGAGCGGGGGATTGATAGAAATTGCAAACAAAGCAAGGTGAGCTATTTTTTAGTTGTGGTTTGGTCAAGTGTTTGGTTTTGAATCCACACGATTGAAGTTGACTTTAATTGTGTTTATTTGTGAGCACTTGCCAGAAGCGGATTCCGAGCAAAAAATTCAAAACCGCTGCAGTCAATCTCTGTTGAAGCCACACGAAAGAAGTGCACTTGTATCGTGTTTGTCTCACCGAGCGAGTCGCAGGTTGTTTCTCGGTTTTCGATGGTCAACCAAGAAACAACCTGTGTGGTTGGTGGTTGGTTGTATCAAAGCTTCTGCTTTTTGAAACTGAATTGGCGACACTTTTAATTTTTTCATGTCATTTTCAGCCGTGCACTGCTTCACCAACACCGTCAGACAACTTGTTTGTATCTTGAAGAGCAAACATGTTTCACACGTTGTTGTTTTGTTGTACGGAGTTGAATGCAGCCAGATAAGTCAACGTCGCAGACACTGTTAACGCCAAACGTTTTAATTAAATCGCAGCCATCGTCGTCGCGAGCTTGCAGTCGCCGTTGCGAGGGCCAAGGATTCTGCCGCCGCACGCCCATCAGTTCTATCGTCTACGGACACGCGCGCGTCCAGCGAGTCGGAGGTTCTATTTCAGTGTTTGCATGCTCAACTCCAGTGAACTTGTAATTGGTTTTGTCAAAGCCTCCGTTGAAAATTACAGTTTTTTGTTGAAATCGTCAGTAAGGCTATTGAAAGTGAGTGTTGGTGACACTATTAAACTTTTATGTCATTTCCGGCCGTCTACTGCCCCATGAAAACTGTCTGACAACACGCGCTCGTAGGCCGACGATGCCACAAGCGACAACCATGGTCGAAGGACTCGCGGTCAGCGAGTCAGAGGTTCTTTTTCAGTGGTTCCATGCTCACCTCCAGTAAACATGTGATTGATTTTGTCAAAGCCTCCTATGAAAATTTCAGTTTTTTGTTCAAATCGTCAGTCAGGCTATTGAAAGTGAGTGTTGGTGACACTTTTAATTGTTTCATGTCATTTGCAGCCTACTGCCGCTTCAACACCGCCACGCAACGCGCGCGAGCAGACAGATACGAAAAATTGTGATGCCGCAAGCGGCGGCTGTGGTCGACGCACTCGGTTCGCACCGCTGACGTGTAAACGCTCAGTCTCGAATCGCACAAACTGGAACTCGGACAAGTGATCATGTGGTTGGTGGTTGGTTGTATGAAAGTTTCTTCTTTTTGAAACTGAATTGGTGACACTTTTTAATTTTTTTCATGACATTTTCAGCCGTGCACTGCCCCACCAACATCGTCAGACAACTTGTTTGTATCTGGAAGAGCAAACATGTTTCACACGTTGTTGTTTTGTTGTACGGAGTTGAATGCAGCCAGACAAGTCAATGTCGCAGACACTGTTAACGCCAAACGTGTTTATTAAATCGCAGTCATCGTCGTCGCGAGCTTGCCGTTGCCGCTGCGAGGGCGGTCGAAGGATTCTGCCGCCGCACGCACATCAGTGCTATCGTCTACGGACATGCGCGCGTCCAGCGAGTCGGAGGTTCTTTTTCAGTGTTTCCATGCTCAACTCCAGTGAACTTGTAATTGGTTTTGTCAAAGCCTCCGTTGAAAATTACAGTTTTGTGTTGAAATCGTCAGTAAGGCTATTGAAAGTGAGTGTTGGTGACACTATTAAATTTTTCATGTCATTTCCGGCCGTCTACTGCTCCACGAAAACTGTCTGACAACACGCGCGCGTAGGCCGACGATGCCCCAAGCGACAACCATGGTCGAAGGAATTGCGGTCAGCGAGTCAGAGGTTCTTTTTCAGTGGTTCCATGCTCACCTCTAGTAAACATGTGATTGATTTTGTCAAAGCCTCCTACGAAAATTACAGTTTTTTGTTCAAATCGTCAGTCAGGCTATTGAAAGTGAGTGTTGGTGACACTTTTGTTTCATGTCATTTGCAGCCTACTGCCGCTTCAACACCGCCACGCAACGCGCGCGAGCAGACAGATACGGAAAATTGTGATGCCGCAAGCGGCGGCTGTGGTCGACGCACTCGGTTCGCACCGCTGACGTGTAAACGCTCAGTCTCGAATCGCACAAACTGGAACTCGGACAAGTGATCATGTGGTTGGTGGTTGGTTGTATGAAAGTTTCTTCTTTTTGAAACTGAATTGGTGACACTTTTTAATTTTTTTCATGACATTTTCAGCCGTGCACTGCCCCACCAACATCGTCAGACAACTTGTTTGTATCTGGAAGAGCAAACATGTTTCACACGTTGTTGTTTTGTTGTACGGAGTTGAATGCAGCCAGACAAGTCAATGTCGCAGACACTGTTAACGCCAAACGTGTTTATTAAATCGCAGTCATCGTCGTCGCGAGCTTGCCGTTGCCGCTGCGAGGGCGGTCGAAGGATTCTGCCGCCGCACGCACATCAGTGCTATCGTCTACGGACATGCGCGCGTCCAGCGAGTCGGAGGTTCTTTTTCAGTGTTTCCATGCTCAACTCCAGTGAACTTGTAATTGGTTTTGTCAAAGCCTCCGTTGAAAATTACAGCTTTTTGTTGAAATCGTCAGTAAGGCTATTGAAAGTGAGTGTTGGTGACACTATTAAACTTTTCATGTCATTTCCGGCCGCCTACTGCCCCACGAAAACTGTCTGACAACACGCGCGCGTAGGCCGACGATGCCCCAAGCGACAACCATGGTCGAAGGACTCGCGGTCAGCGAGTCAGAGGTTCTTTTTCAGTGGTTCCATGCTCACCTCCAGTAAACATGTGATTGATTTTGTCAAAGCCTCCTATGAAAATTACAGTTTTTTGTTCAAATCGTCAGTCAGGCTATTGAAAGTGAGTGTTGGTGACACTTTTAATTGTTTCATGTCATTTGCAGCCTACTGTCGCTTCAACACCGCCACGCAACGCGCGCGAGCAGACGGATACGGAAAATTGTGATGCCGCAAGCGGCGGCTGTGGTCGACGCACTCGGTTCACACCGCTGACGTGTAAACGCTCAGTTATGGTTATGGTCAGGACTGAGTTATGGTCTTGGTACAATTGCAACTTATGTGCAATCCTAAAAAAACGTGAAGCTCCCCAGTACAACGGTTGTGAATTAAGTTTTTTAAATACCACATACCATGTGTCATAATTTTAACAGAAACATAACAGAAAATCTGGAAGAAATGTTCAATTTCAAAAGCTTTTAGTGCCGATGACGAGAGTGGTAGATGGGAAAATCGCAATGGACTCGAACAAAGGAAACCACATTTGTGGCTTTGGTTGATTGAAAAGTTTTCGTTATCCGTTAATCCAATTTGTGAATGTTTTGGTTGTATTGTCAAAAATTCTTGTATCGCAAAAGCAACCACCATTGTTTCGGTCTGTGATAAAGCGTATTGTTTTGAAATAAAAAATGATTGGTCACTGTATCATAATTTTGTGTTCGTGTGGTCAAGAAACTTTATTACACAAAGTGTTGACGTTTGCAAACACGCCATGCATACGTAAAAAATACACACATGTCAGAAACGTAGATTTATCCTCAAGTACCACAACAAAGCAGCAGACGTGTAACCAACGTCCTAATTGCAGTATGAGGTGTTCCGCGGTAAATTGTAAAGTTGTCGGGCGGACTGACAGGTGTTGCTCTGTTCTGTTCTGTTTCATTCGGCGCTCTCAAGCGTACGTCAAAGACGCGTCTCCATGAACGGCAGTATGCAATAACACGAGTTCTAACGTGCCGGCTGTATGAACGGTAGCATACTAAAACACAATACCTGGCGGAACGTGCCGTGTCGTATACGCACGCATGTGTCAGTTTGAACAGTATGCGTCAGTATGACTCAAGGCATTTGTCATGAGAAGACAGCGACAATGGTGGCTTCGGCATTTTTAAGAATAGCAGAACATGAAGTCCGTGTGAATGTGTGTGCGCGCATGCGCGGACAATTGCAATAAAAATAAAACCATTAACGAAAAACACCGGGCATTGGGAGCCCATTGCTTTAGCATGTGCGCAAGGGTGTTCGTGAGCATGTGCGTGCACATGTGCATGTGTGCGTGAGCGTATACATGTGCATGTCCGTGTGAATGTGTGTATGTGCGCGCATGCGCGGACAATTGCAATAAAAATAAAACCATCAACGAAAAACACCGGAGGCTTTGGGAGCCCATTGCTTGAGCATGTGCGCGAGGGTGTCCGTGAGCATGTGCGTGCACATGTGCATCTGCATATGCATGTGTGCGTGAGCGTCTGCATGTGCATGTCCATGTGAATGTGTGTGTGTGTGTGTGCGCAGCGCGGACCGTTGCAATAAAAATAAAACAATTTACAATAAACCCAGAGGCTTTGTGAGCTCATCGGTTGAGCATGTGCGCGAGGGCGTCCGTGAGCATGTGCGTGCACGTGTGCGTGGGCGTGTACATGTGCATATGCGTGTGTGTGCGTGTGCCACATGTGCATCTGCATGTGCATGTGTGCGTGTGCGTGTACATGTCCGTGTGAATGTGTGTGCATGGGCGGATCATTGCAATAAAATAAAACCAATGACGATAAAACCAGAGGCATTGGGAGCCCATTGCTTGAGCATGCACGCGAGGGTGTCCGTGAGCATGTGCGTGCACATGTGCATCTGCATGTGCATGTGTGCGTGAGCGTCTGCATGTGCATGTCCGTGTGAATGTGTGTGTGTGCGCGCATGCGCGGACAATTGCAATAAAAACAAAACCATTAACGAAAAACACCAGAGGCTTTGGGAGCCCATTGCTTGAGCATGTGCGCAAGGGTGTCCGTGAGCATGTGCGTGCACGTGTGCGTGTGCGTGAGCGTGTACATGTGCATATGCGTGTGTGTGCGTGTGCCACATGTGCATGTGCATGTGCATGTGCATGTGTGCGTGTACAAGTTCGTGTGCGTGTGCGCATGCTCGGACGATTGCTTGAGCTTGTGCTCGGCGTCCACGTGCGCGCGCCATTGCGTGTCCGTGTGCGCATGCATGTCCGTGTGCATGTGCATGTCCGTGTGAATGTGTGTGTGTGCACGCATGCGCGGACAATTGCAATAAAAATAAAACCATTAACGAAAAACACCGGAGGCTTTGGGAGCCCATTGCTTGAGCTTGTGCTCGGCGTCCACCTGCACGCGCCATTGCGTGTCCGTGTGCGCATGCATGTCCGTGTGCATGTGCATGTCCGTGTGAATGTGTGTGTGTGCACGCATGCGCGGACAATTGCAATAAAAATAAAACCATTAACGAAAAACACCGGAGGCTTTGGGAGCCCATTGCTTGAGCATGTGCGCAAGGGTGTCCGTGAGCATGTGCGTGCACGTGTGCGTGTGTGTGAGCGTGTACATGTGCATATGCGTGTGTGTGCGTGTGCCACATGTGCATCTGCATGTGCATGTGTGCGTGTACAAGTCCGTGTGCGTATGCCCATGCTCGGACGATTGCTTGAGCGTGTGCTCGGCATCCGCATGCGCGGGCAATTGCATGTCCGTGTGCGTGTGCATGTGTGTCTGTGTGTGCGCGTATGCGCGGACAATTGCAATAAAAATAAAACCATTAATGAAAAAAAACCAGAGACTTTGGGAGCCCATTGCTTGAGCATGTGCGCAAGGGTGTCCGTGAGCATGTGCGTGCACATGTGCATGTGTGCGTGAGCGTGTGCATGTGCATGTCCGTGTGAATGTGTGTGTGTGTGCGCATGCATGTCCGTGTGCATGTACATGTCCGTGTGAATGTGTGTGTGTGCACGCATGCGCGGACAATTGCAATAAAAATAAAACCATTAACGAAAAAAACCAGAGACTTTGGGAGCCCATTGCTTGAGCATGTGCGCAAGGGTGTCCGTGAGCATGTGCGTGCACATGTGCATGTGTGCGTGAGCGTGTACATGTGCATGTCCGTGTGAATGTGTGTGTGTGTGTGTGTGTGTGTGCGCGCGCATGCGTGGAGAATTGCAATAAAAATATAACCATTAACGAAAAACACCGGAGGCTTTGGGAGCCCATTGCTTGAGCATGTGCGCAAGGGTGTCCGTGAGCATGTGCGTGCACATGTGCATGTGTGCGTGAGCGTGTACATGTGCATGTCCGTGTGAATGTGTGTGTGCGCGCGCATGCGCGGACAATTGCAATAAAAATAAAACCATTAAGGAAAAAACCAGAGGCTTTGGGAGCCCATTGCTTGAGCATGTGCGCAAGGGTGTCCGTGAGCATGTGCGTGCACATGTGCATCTGCATGTGCATGTGTGCGTGAGCGTGTACAAACCACTTGCATTGAAACAAGTGTTTCCTGTCACAATAACAAGCAACACACACAAGCCTAAACGTGGAGTCGGATTATAATTTTTATTCATGGATTCAGAGACCAAAAACAGGTATCGTCAGAACACAAATAATCTGAAAAACACAGAGGTCAGCTATTAGAAAAACTATCGAGGCAAGCACGAAACTGCGTTGGTTTCTGATATGTAAACCAAAAATTGAAAAAGCGAAAAAGTAGTGCCACAAGTAAAAACAATCAATTTGTTTTTGGCGAACGTAAAAGTTAGTGCCACAAAAGATGAATAAATTGATCACTTGTCCGAGTTCCAGTTTGTGCCATCGAGACTGAGCGTTTACGTCAACTGTGTGAACCGAGTGCGTCGACCACGGCCGCCGCTTGCGGCATCACAATCTTCCGTGTCTGTTTGCGCGCGCGCGTTGCGTGGCGGTGGTGGTGCGGCAGTGGGCTGCAAATGACATGAAACAATTAAAAGTGTCACCAACAGTCACTTTCAATAGCCTGACTGAGGATTTCAACAAAAAAAAACTAATTCTCAACGGAGGCTTTGACAAAACCAATTACAAGTTCACTGGGGTTGAGCATGGAAACACTGAAAAAGAACCTCCGACTCGCTGGACGCGCGCGTGTCCGTAGACGATAGCACTGATGTGCGTGCGGCGGCAGAATCCTTCTACCGCCCTCGCAACGGCAACGGCAAGCTCGCGACGACGATGACTGCGATTTAAT
>JASANC010003643.1:0-22246 GCA_030248135.1 Theristus sp. LFF4_11
TACGGCTTCATATTTAAAAGTACATGTACGGTGGTGGTGGTCCACTCCACTATAACACAGGAGGGGCGGAGTCTGGGTGACAGTGCACGTGCGCGACCATAACACACAAGAAAGACGAAACGAAAACAGAAACAGCGAAAAAAAGCAAGGAGTGCAAAGCATTGATTGGGCTTGAGTTCAATACGGATTCAAAACACGGATTTGATTGGTTTTGAGGATCTGCGTGCGGCGGGCGGTAGCATCAGGAATTGCAATATTATTGTTTCATTATTCTGAGAACAGAAAGTCTGACAGATTGGATTTGAGTGTTCACTTATTAAACCAAACAATCAAATCTAGCATCTGCATTTGAAAGTATTATCAATTTTTTACGTTCTGTGTGACTGAATGCGTGTGCAGACGTTGAAAAAAAACTAGATTCAAACTTTTGGTGGCAATCAAAGTCGCCAAAGTGGTTCGGTCATATTTAAAGGGACTCCGATTACTTTGCCAATTTGTTGAGTCTCGGGACTAAAACAAGAGATCATAGTTTATTGAACACCCCTTCCATGCAGAACTGTGAATTTGTCCCAGAAAAATGAAACAATTATTATCGCGTGCATTTGGTTCCTTCTTCGTGTCCCACAGCCTGGCCACAACCTGCTGTCTGAACGTTGAAACAAACATGTTTTTGCTGTTTAACACCAAGAAGTTGAAACATAAAAAGTTTTCAACAACACAAGTAATAAAAGATACTGTATTTTTGAACTGATAGCGAACTCACACATTAGCCAATAGGATCACAAGTCAAGGCAATAGGAAGAATGACTTAGTTCAATCAACAGACTGAATTTGGTTCGACGTTTCATTTACCCAGTTGCAGGCTGCCGATAAGACAAACAATATAAGTAAAATCACACATATTGTCTTCAAAAACAACAAAAAACAAACTTTACAGAAACAAAAGTGAAAAATATAAATGTAATCTCAGTAAACAACAAACAAACAAACGATTCTAGCATTCGACACCACTTTTATTAACCACCATTCGCCTTTATTAGCCCATGCGGACGGAGTGGAGTACCGTGGAGTGGAGCGCAGACTTCTTTCGTGTTTCACAGGATGCTCTTGTTGTTCATTGCCGCTAGTGCTAGGCAGACCTAGTAGGAATCGCTGTGCGGCACGAGCTCGTCCGCCTCCGTGGTACACCGCAACATCGCACGGCACTGGTGCTGGGCATGATACGGCTACGGCGGCTACTGTACTCAACGAAATCAACAGTTTCAACATCAATCAATCCAATCATCGCTTCAAATTTGGATCAATGACCGCGAGCAACGCTTCAACAAAATGCAAGCTGCCGGTCGTCAGCACGTGCACTCGCCGCCGACGCGGGTCGGCTCGGTAGTGAGCAGTTTTGCGCATTCTGAGAAACAAAAAAACACGCTTTCATGATCGTTATCGTCAATTTTTCCGCGCCATTTCTCTGTGTTTTCTTGAATTTTCCAAAGGTTGTGCAGTTTCTCAGCCAATTGTAGCGCATCTGATGCTATTTGTGCATGTATTATGCTTGGCATTTGAATCTGGCATTGGCGACATGCATCGAGCTGTTGGTTTCATTAAACCGCCCAGACTGAAACGCAGTCAATCAATCGACCACATGAAAACGAACAACCAATATCAACAGACGCATGCCATGACGAACCATTATCGAGCGGTTCGTTGCCGACAGCGAATCGGATTTCATTCGAGCAGCCGGGTGCAGCGGGCGACAGCGCTGCTGCAGAGGGACTCGCGCCAGTAATGAAACTCGCGGACTGTTCGAACACGATGCTCAGATCGCCCATCGGGGAGAGAACCGGCTGCTGAAGACGCTGGTGCTGCTGCGGCTTTGTTCGTTGTCATTCCTGCAAACAACCATAAAAAGCAAGTTTTGGAACCAAATGATTTTTTGTGTTCTGTCTGTCACTGCCGCACCGCCGCCATTTTGCGTGACAAAACGAGGCGAAGGCTGCAGTGCACGCACCAGCGTCAGAGCGACCCTCTTTGCATTCTGGAGGTGGTCGAACAACAGAGCCGATTTGGAGCAACTTCTGCAGGTTCCGCGTTTCCTTTTCAACGCCATGAAACACAATGTAACACGTTTCGTGGTAGCGGCAATGAACAACAACCACAACAACCACAATATCTCGAGAAATCTGAGCGGTGTCCCTCACAGCGTGCCGGTTGTTTGCCTTGCAAGTGCGTTTGACTGTCAGCCGATGCCACGCGTGCTGTATCCGGCGTCGCCATCTTCGCAGTCGTGCCACGTGGCGTTTGCATCGTGCACCAGCGACGTCGACTGCTCCGCGGCAGCACCGACGTATTTCGAGCGCCTTCATTGCCACCAACGAGTCATCGCTGCACATCAGTTTCGTCAAATCCGTCACCATCATGTCCATGGTCGCCATCTCTTTGTGCAGCGCAGCCTGCGATCTAAGAAAGGCTGAGTTTCAGCTTGGCTCTGCGACTCAGTGCGCTTGTAGACGTGGAAGAAAATCAGTTGCATGCTCTTGCGGAAATTCTTCACTGACATTCACAGTCACAACCAGAGTGATTCTGTCGCATTTCAGGTACTCATGGGTCATGCATTCAGCCGCAGAACTATGAAGATATGACCAGAAAATGAACAATCATGATCAGCACACAGCTTGAGTTTCCAGTGGCAACAATAAACACAATCGCAAGCGTTGCTCACGTTGACTTTCTCGTTTTGTGTCTGTTGTTGTTGGTGTCAACACTGAGCGAGCACTTGGTTCAACCGTTGCACCTCCGCCTGTGCGCTCAGCAACGCCTCGTGCAGTCGTGCGTTATCGCAGCGAGTCTTTGCGAGTGTGCGCGCGAGCGTTTTGTTGTTCGCTCGTAGCGTCTGCTGTGCCGCTTGCGCTTGCATTCGCACGAGGCCTGCGACAAGGACAAAGCAAATGAGAAGGAACAGCACTGAAAACTGACAAAATGCGGAGCTATAATTCATCAATGCAGTGAAAGTTTTTTTATTGACAAAACAAGCAGATCTGCTCAAACAAACGACAAACAACAGTTGAAAACCAAGGAGGGGCACATACTGTTTGTTCTGGCCTTGTTGGCAGGCTGGAGTTGTTTGTCGCCGAAGGTTTGCTTTTGTTTTCACGGCAGCATTTCTGGTGGATGATTGAGCGTTGTGTTTCATTATTGCTGAATTTATGCTTCATTATTCGGCGTCGCCATCTCGCAGTCGTGCCACGTGGCGTTTGCATCGTGCACCAGCGACGTCGACTGCTCCGCGGCAGCACCGACGTATTTCGATGTGAGCGCCTTCATTGCCACCAACGAGTCAGCGCTGCACATATCCGTCGCCATCGTGTCCATGGTCGCCATCTCTTTGCGCAGCGCGGCCTGAGATTCAAGAAGGTTGAGTTTTAGCTACCGTCGTCGTCGTGTTTTCCAAAAACCAGACAGCAGCAGAAAATTTGGAACTTGTGTTACGAAAATTTTTTGACGTTCTTGAATTCTGTTGTGTTGCTGCAACGAAAACTACCGAATCGGATTTCTGCTACACTGCCAGACAATTACAAACCACAGACAAAACTAGAGCGTGAAATATCGATAAAAAGAATTAGAGCTTTTTTTAAATAAAAATACCAACCGTTGAATTCCAATTCCTGATATATGGTTAACTCCCAGACCGGGATCAGACAAGTACAAACTATAAACAAAAACTAGAGCGTGAAATATCAAGAAAAAAAAACTGGAGCTATTTTTAAATAAAAATACCAACCTTTCAGAGCATATTAGAGGAAAATTTTTCGAATTTTTTTTTTTTAAAAATGGGCATTTTTGTTTTTTTTTTAATAACTTTTTTTTAAAAAAAAAATTTTCATTTTTGTTTAACAACCCTAAACCAGACAACGTAGCGCTTGCAAACGGTGCAGCGAGCACAATCGGACGCTCTGCGAGGCTAATCGTCACCTTATCTGCATCGGAAATGGTAGGCTAAGCTTTGGGACGCTCAAAAACTTCATCGCAGATGTTGTCGAAGCCTAAAATCAGTCGGTAAAACGGTCCAAAATCGACTGCTAAAGGTTTTACGAGGTATAATCAAAGAAAATTTTTGTTGAACTTTCGAAAAATTGTGCCAAAATTGAGGTTTTCAGAGCATATTAGAGGAAAATTTTTCGAATTTTTTTTAAAAAAAAAAAATCGGCATTTTTGTTTTTTTTAATCACTTTTTTTTTAAATTTTCATTTTTGTTTAACAACCCTACCCCCACCCCCCCCCCCGCCCACGGTACTGCTCGTAAAACCTTTAGCAGTCGATTTTGGACCGTTTTACCGACTGATTTCAGGCTTCAACAACATCTGCGATGAAGTTTTTGAGCGTCCCAAAGGTTGGCTTACCATTTCCGATGCAGATAAGGTGACGATTCGCCTCGCAATCCAAATTTGAGCGTTCGATCGAGCGAGCTGCTCCGTTTGCAAGCGTTACGTTGTCTGGTTGCCGTTTCGTGTCCTGCCGTCGCGACACATCATCAGAATTGATCGAATTTCAAGCCGGTATGTGTATTTTCACTTGGGCTGGGGACAATTAGTGACGTTTTGGGGGTCAAAACACTAGAAGAGGCATGGTAATGGTTTGGAAAAGGGGTAATTGAGGTCACCAAAACAAAATCTCCAAAGTTCCGCCAAACGGGAGTCATTCCGGAGGCGCTTGCATATCATATGTGGTTCTTCGAACCATAGTTGTTCCAGAGCCGAGGGGTTGGGGGCGGGGGGCCGATACAGATAGCTGGAGCAAATTTTCCAGATAGATAGATAGCTGGAAAATTTGGGGGGGGCCGCGGGGGGGGGGCCATGTGACTTTGGGGGGGGCGGTCAAAATTTTGAAATTTGATAGATAGATAGCTAAAACGCTAAAAAGCTATAAAAACAGCAAAATAATGCTAAAAATACACTAAAAATCAAGTATAAACGCGTATTTTACCTAAAATTAGCAAAATTTTCAAGAATTACGAGCAAAAATGGTCAATTTTGGTCAAAAATTGACTCATTAAATGTCTTCGAAGACAAAAATTTTCAGATAGATAGCTGGCTGAGAAATTTTTTTTAGATAGATAATAGCTGAGCCGAAAAAACCTGTCTGATAGAGATAGATTCGAAAAATTTTTGGGGGGGGGCGGCCCCCCCCAGGCCCCCCCCCTAGAACAACTATGCTTCGAACTCCCTGATTGATTTAGCACAACTTTGATTTTTGAAATTAAAAAAAAAATTTAAACAAAAATGACGATTTTTGTTTTTTTAACAACCCTACCTCTAACTCTAGTAGCGTTGCGGTTACCCCCCGAAGCGAAATCGCCAAAAATCGGGCTCGACCCCTGCTTTTAGCGTCGTCCTCGTCACGTCACCTCCTCGATTGATAATGATTTAGAGAAAAATATCATATGGCCGAAATGTCGGGCTGGGGAAATTTCACCGCGTTGGCGAAGACTGCATTAGAAACAGCTCAGAAACGCATTGATAAGGCCCTTGACATCGAAGACGACGAGGAAGCTGCAAATGGTACACAATGTTCTGCTTGGTTTCATTGGTTGTTCGGTTCGCTCGCATGTGTTGTTTGTTTGTTCCTCCAAGTAACTTGTGTTTGATTGACTGATTGGTTGAGCAGCCTTTTTTGATTGCGGAATTCGAATGACCACAGTTGTTTTAGCGGTTGGCTGTTGGTAGCTGTAGCTGGAGGGAGCAAGGAAGGACCATAGACAAAAGACAAATCACACACATTTATTGGTGACGTTTTCACGGCAGTCTCCACTTTATCACTGTCAACTGGGGATGATCTGTTCGACTCGTTTGGCATTGCGAGCACTGTGATTCCGGCGACGACTCAAAATCCGCCAACCCGATCACACTCGCCGTCGCAGGACAAAACAGAAGCCGACCAGCAAGCGCTGTCGTCAACTGGTGGTGCCACAGACTTTTCGTCATGGGCATCCTGGCTGAAACAGAAACCGGATGGAAGCGGCGGCAGTCCAAGAACGGCGTCAAACGCTGACGAGACATGCACGAGACCAGAACAGAGTTCGGCGTGGACGACGGCGACGACCGGTTGGTTTGGCACAACGCCAACGCTGACGGCAAAACTTGAAACGCAGTCTGCTGAGTTGTATGCGTCCGATGCAGAGGACACGAAGAAGTCTGTAAACAAACGGTCATCGTTCGATGAAACACCCACAACGGACGACCGTGCAAGTGCAAGCAATGTCATGAGCAAGTCACTGACGGCCACTGTCTTTGAGCCGGTCGATCTGGTCGCCGTGGCGTCTGGCACGCAGAGCTCGCTCATGTTGCCAGGTGAGCGAAAAGAGATCCGAGTTCAGCGGTTGACGGTTTGGTTGCGTCGTGTGTTCTCAAACTGTATTTGAATTGGCTCTGTTGAACAGCATTGACGCAGGCAATGTACAATCGCGGCCTGGAAGATCGCGCGGTCGTACAATCGCGGCCTGGATAATCGCGGCCTGTGTATCGCGCCCTGAAAGATCACGCGACCGTACAACCGCGGTCTAGACAACCGAAGCACGTACAATCGCGGCCCACGAAATTTTCATGTCTTGTCACCTTTGCAGATCAGACAGGCAATTTACCGGTGGCATTCACCGTGGATTGTGCATTTAAGTGCCTAACTGCTATTTCCACCCTATATGAATCCACCCACCTTCACTCATCAGGTAGGCTTCGTGATTGCATAATCTTGAGCCAGACCTTGAGTAGATACTCGAAGGCTGTGCCTCATACTCTGTACTTTGCGGCTTGCGCCTGCACCTGCCTGCGGCATCGCCTCACAGACGTCCTTCGCGTTATGAAGGTTTTTTGGCCTCTCGGTTTTGGATAGCCTGGAGTCACTGATGGAAACTTGATTGATCACTATGTTGTCGTTATGGACTCTCTGACGTTTCTTTCTACCATACCAACTGTCCAGAATCACAAATCACTAAATAATCAACGACTGTTGTTGTAACTTACGGTTTACAGATTTGGCGAGACCGTCAGGTCGCTCGCCCAGGCGTTGCTGCTACGTTTAACAATGACTTTAAATAAAATTGCGTGGTCCGCGATTTACCCATGCACGATTGTTCAGTTCAGACCGCGATTTGTTGTTCTTGTTGTTGTTGTTGTTGTTGTTGTTGTTGGGATTTTTAGGCGATGGCTAACCCAGAGAAGCGTACAGAACGCCATTGAGTAGGGCGCCCATCGAGTTTTCTGTCATTAAGTGCCTATACACACCCCTCGGCGGGGCTCGATCCCCGAGCGCACAGACAAGAGTCTAACGCACACGCACTACCAGTTACCACCAGGCCACGAGGGCGATTGTGCAGACCGCGATCTCTCAGGCCACAATAGTCTGGGCGCGATTATCGGGCCGCGATTGTACGACGGACGCCGGAAGGAGTTTCTTTCCTTCCGCGAAATGAAATGAATAATTGAACGTTTGATTTCCATTTCAGTAGACGTGTCCGGTGGTTCGCAGGTGGACACAAAAGGCAACACCGACAATGACTGGCAACACCCGAATGTCTCGTTTACGCCAATCGAGTCTCGTTTCTCGTCGTTGATGGACGCCACAGACGAGGCTGATTTGATGACGGCATCGTCTGGCTGGAACGAACTCTCGATATCGACGGTGCACGAGACAACAAATCACGGTGACACGGACAAAGCAGATAGCTCGGTGAGAGCACCTGGCTTTATGACTGATTATAAGCTCGCTTCTTTAGCACGGCTTTGTGCAGTCACATATTCTGGGCAAAACAACGCGGCGTTTTCACAACGCATTCGACGCTCTGATTTGGACCACTCGTTTTCATATGCCACTGATCATGCACAAGAAACATGCACCAAAATTATGCTGCGTTTTAGAGCACTCAAAATTCAGATGTCTTTTGTGGTGGTTCCCTTGAAAATCAATCACTATACCTATCTACGTACAAGATTTCTTGCAGCAACGTGACGCGCTCGCAAGCACAGACTCGACAACAACACTGGTATTGTCGTCCTCTGCAAGCAGCACAATGGTGCGTGCTGACACGAGCACACCAACTGCTGCTGCTGTCACCACGGACGTGGTGCGCCAAGTGCTGCACCAGCTCGTTGATCAGGTTGTCCCGTTTATTCAATCGAACTGGTTTATTTGCTGACCATCGTATTATCATAGGCAGTGTTTTTGAATGGAGAACAATTTCTGTGATTTCAAACGCACCACTTGGTGAGATGCAGTGAGCGACGCTGATTGAGCGCATCGTCCAACAACACGACAGTCGTGCAGCGACCTCAACTCTGTCGACTGACACACCAGCCAGCAACTTGTCTCGACTGTGCTGCTGCTGTTGCTTGATTGCGTTGCTTGCGACTGCAGGTGGCCGTGCTGACGGCCGACTCGTGCAACGGCAGTCACGCGGAGACAGCGTCAGCCGAGATCAGTCCACCGTGCTCAGACTTGGGCACCACGGGCTCCGCAGCAGGCGCCCGCGACGGCACCAAGGGCCACTCATCGCCGGCGTCGCCGACCTCCTCTGATATTGAGCTGATTTCCACGCCAACCTGCGACACGCTCTCCGAGCGAAGCTCACGCTCGGGCGTCATGATCGATTGGCATAATCACTCGAAGCATATTGGTTGGTGTTGGTGTTGGTGGCATTTAGTGCAGCACGCTTATTGGTTGCGCTCTGCGACTGTGTTACAAATTCAATTAGTTGATTCAAGTTTGGTAAATTAGCTGTTGCTTGCGTATGATGGGAATCTACGGTGTGGTGGTGTGGGTGTGGTGGTGACCACTGTGACGCCACCCCATTATCACCGATGACCCATCAGTGTTTACGTTTACCAGTGGATGTTCAGTTGAAGATGTGTTGAAATGAAAGTGCGCCTCTGCCAGTGGATGGCTCGTGTGTGGCAGTGTTGTTTTGTCGGTGTGCCTTGTGCAGCGTCTTTTTTCGCATCCAGCACGTGGCCACCAGCAAGCGGCCGCCTCGCTGGCGACATCGCCACTGCAGCACGACAAGGACGCACGAATGTACCATCTGGCACAACTGTTGGAATCGAGAGAGCTGAAACTGATCGAGTTGTCACGCGAGAACATGCGACTCAGCGAGGAGAATGACGAACTGCAACGAATCAGCAATGCGCACGCGCTGTGTCAGTCCGACAAACAGGCGATGCCGCAGTTGCAGCAGAAATACGCAAATGTGTGCCAGGTCAGCGGAGTTGCTCGGCCACACCAAGCAAGGCTGCAGTGCAACGTTGTCAGTTAATGCACATCACACACGTTTCGCTCATTCACAACACGGTTATAATTTTATTCATCATCATTTATTTATTCATACCCATCTAACAAATGTTCGGTTGCTGCGCCCTCCTCACCTTTGACTCCTCAACCACTGCCACAATAACATCTGCTCATTTATTTTTTAGGAACGAGATGCGTTGCGCAAGAAGCTCGAGTCAACGCTTCTTGAGCACACTTCTGTGACGTAAGCTCAAACACCTTTTCACTTGGTCACTTACGAATTGAAAATTTGTCGCCAAATTTCAGACGTACCGCTCAACAGATGCAACGGATCGTTCAGGAGAAGGACGAACAGATCAGTGAACTGGTCGTTGAGGGTGATCGACTGTCGAAGCTGGAACTGAAGCACAGCAACATTATTAAAAAGCTGCGCCAAAAAGAGAAAGACACGGAAAAACAGATGGAAACACTCCGGTACGGTGAATATGGTGGTTAAATTAGCTTTAAAAATTGAAATCTGGTGGAACATGAACATGAATTTTTTTTACTTTAGCGCTAAGCTAAATGAAATCGACGATTTGAAATCGAAACTGAAAGAGAGAGACGCACAAGAGTTACAATATGACGGTGAGTGACTGTTTAAAAAGAGGTGTTACCTATGTATGTATTTCGGTTAAGTTGAGTTGTCAAGAAGAATGGCTTTCAGACGCAGTTACTCAGTTGAAAGCAACGGTTACAAAACTGGAGAAACGTGTGAAATCGCTCGACAGCCAAGTGTCCGAGTTAGATGCGAAGAACAAAAGCCTGCAGAACAATTTAGATAGCGCCTACAAGTTAGTTTCGCTGTTGTCATCAAGGTTTGTCACCCATTAAACAATAAATAGTACAAATTTCAGACAAATCAGCGAACTACAGCGAGAGAAGGCAGTCTATGAGACGGATATGCAGGTCGGCGTTTCAATGTCTTCCAACAAAGTGGTCTCTCTGCGACGAATCTCGTGAACTCAGAAGTTTTGCAGACCCTGAAAGAAGCAGCGTCCGCGTCGCGTGAGGGTGAGTTGGCGACGGAGACGGAGCAGCTGCGACGCATGCTGGTCGAGGAGAAAGAGAGTGCTCGCAAACAAGTGCACCAGCTGACGCGCACGATCGACGAGCACGAGGACGAGGCCGCCAGGCGCGAGCGCTCCTTGCGCTGGGAGACACACCAGCTGCACCGGGTGAACTAGGTCTCGCTTAAACTGGCCGCTGTTCACAGACTTTGATTTACAGCAAGGAAAACGGTTGCATACATCGGGCTTGGTTGAAATCAAACACCAATCTGGCGAAATATGTCCAGCAACTCGGGCCCCCTTTTTCATTCATTTGAAAGCTCTGTATAAAACAAGAAGGGTTTAAACGAACATACTGCACGTGCACACTGGTTCTTTTGTGCTACGGAGTTGCTGCGCGAGTTGCGTCAATTTCGTACGCTATCCTAGTACGCAATTTAGTGGACATGATCACTGTGTGGACGTGTGTGAGCGTCAAGAATGGTTTTCACCCATTTCACGTTCGACCCAGTAAATGTTTTTGACGATCGAGTCAAGCTGTATTCAATGCAAAGTGGACTTTTCATGGTTGTTTGTTTTTTCTTCAGAAACTCGAAGACTCCGAACTGCGCAACCAAGAACTGTCGGATGGTATCAGCGCTGGTCGGTTTGGTGGACATTCTTCGTTGGTACTTTGTTGTTGTTCTGACGGTGCAGCAGCACAATAGTTGTGTTCTTTTACAGCAACACAGCCACTACTCCGGCAAATTGACAGTCTGCAGACGTCGTTTGCGGTGCAACAGGCAAACTGGGAACGATTGGAGCAGTCACTCTATGAGCGGCTCAGTTGGTCATCTTCTGGCCGTTCTTTTCTCAACACACCATACCATGCTTTGCTACACACTCAACACAACAAAGCGCAGGCGACAGCGACCGAAAGCTAACGGTGGCCGCAGAGAAGGAGCGCGAGCAGAGCGGCCAATTGCTGGCAGCTGAACGCGACCAGAAGCAGCTGCGCGCACAGTTGCACTCGGCACACGCTGAGCTCGAGCGCACGCGACAGCTGTTGCACACTGCTGAACACGCAAAACGAGAGATTGCTGAACTGAAACTGAAGTCTGTGCCTTTCTAGCTTAGCTTTCCCGAAACCTGAACCTACCAAACTCCGGGGGGTTGGTGAAACGGGTGCACGGACGGAGGGCAGCCTCCAAGCACCGCTCTGTCCTGGCCGGGGACCCGATGTTGTGTCCGACAAGTCTGTGGTCTAGAAGTCCTTTGCATCCATCTAAAACAACTCACTGGAAACATTGTCTGTCAGATTCCAACACGAAATGGAGTCGGAGCGTGATTTGCACCGACGCGCTGTCGACGATCTGCACAAAGAGAAGGAGCTGCTCTCTGTGCAGTTCGACTTCGAACGCAATCAAGTCAAACTCGATTTCCAGCGTCAAGTCGAGCAACTGCAAGCTGACATTGCCGAAAAGGTTGTTACTTTTTCTTTATTCTTGAGCGTTTTTTTATATGGCCATTTTTGAAATGAAAAAATGCTGTTGACTGGTCCAGGAGCAGAGTGTGCAGTCACTGCGTGAACAACTGATTGAACAACAACTCAACAACACGCAGCAACAGTCAGCCTCCGGTTCGGCAATGCCACAACGCAAAACGGTGTCGCCCTCCCCGACGGCGGTCAGTTTACGGCCAGGGGGTTGCCGCTGAGACCGGAGTTTTTTGACGCGGTTACATTTGAAAGATAATGGAGGGCTATATGGGGCGCTGAACACAATAGAGCGGTTACCACTGGATGACTCAGGGTCAAATTTCAGTTTAGGCCTGTCAGATTGGGTGTATCTTGTTTTGGTTCTGCAATCGTCCCGTAACTGTCAAATTTGTGCACTGCTCAAATAGAAGAAGCAAGCGAACAATACGCGTTCAGGAGGACGCTGAGAGCGACGACCTGTGGCTGCTGTCCGGGGCAGCAAGCAGCAATTTGTCCACGATGCTCGAACGCCTGCGTCATCGAATACACCAGCGGGACGCTGAAATGGCCATTTTGAAGGTGTGTTGTGTCGTGGCGTGGTGCGGGTGCGACATTTTGTTCTAGCACTCGCTGGGCATTCATATTTTACTGATTCACATGATCAGGACGACCTCCGCGGCATTCAGTCGAGCCGTGACCATGCAATGGCGCAGTTGGCAGAGGCGCGTGCGCAGATGCACAATCTACAAGAACACGCCGACGCAACCAGCGAACTCGTCGAGCAGTTCAAGGCTGGCTGTTTACAACCGGCAATCTTTTTCGATTGAGGATAAAATTGAATTTGTTTTGTACTGTTGTAATAACTGTTCACGTGCCAATTGCAGGATTTGAACGAACGCCACCAGGCGCTGCTGCAGATGTACGGCGAGAAGGTGGAGCAGAACGAAGAGCTCAGACTCGATCTTGACGATGTGAAGAGCGTCCTCAGACAACAGGTATTCATTTGTGTCTGTCGAGTTTAGCTGTCATTTTCTTTATAGTTTTATTGAATTATTTTTGTTTTTCAGTTTGAAGTGCTCGCGGACACTTCGGGTAACGGTGATAAATTAGAAGTCGCGTGAATTATTACATCTGTGATGTATATCTCACTAACAAACTTAATGTGCTACTCCTAACTGAAAAGGTTCCTTTTTACTGTTATAAAATATTTCACAAACATTTTTACGGGAGATTTCTGACATATTTCAAATCCTTGTTTTTTATGGTTCTGCTTCATTTTGATGTTCGGAACAGTTTCCTTTGTTTTGTGCTGGCCTAGTGGCCTGTACTGACTGTGACGTTGTTGGGTTGTCTGTGCACTAGTTGTGCCTTGCTGACTGACGTATTTATTACTTTGGTGTGGTGTTTTTAATTTTTAATTGATTTTGTTACAAACGATGCAACTCATGCATCTAGCATTCCTCCACATTTTGCAGCTTTGATGTATAAACGGTCTGTCCTGTCACAGTTTTATGAGTTTGAAGATATCTTCGATTAAAGCAGTTTATTTTAAAAACACAAAGCGATTACGCAAAATATTCGTATGCAGCGAGTATCACAGAGCACAAATATGCTGAAAAGAAAAAGTGCCTTCGAGTATAATATTGAAAATGTCTAAACAAAAGTTGATCATGGATGACTGTCGATTTCAGTGTTTCAGCGATGCTTTTTTTGTACAGTAATATCGTTTGCGTTTTGTAACTGCGCACATTGCATCGTTGCGAACTGTCAAGCGTTGACGATCACATCGAGACAGCTGCCGTCGTCGAGCTGTGTGAAGCCGGGCAGACACTGGCATCGGTAGCTGCCAGGCGTGTTCACACAGAGGGCGCCCTTGCCGCAGTGTGCCTTGCGTGTCGCGGTCGTCTCGTTCCACACACACTCGTCCTCATCGAAGCACTGCTCGCCGTTGCCGACGAATCCCGGCTTGCACGCGCAACGCCGCTCAAACTTTGCATTGGTGCAGGTGGCATTCGCGTGGCACGGCCGTTCTGCGCAGAAGTCCATGTCGGCACACTGCGCGCAGCAGCCGTCGGGCGGCGTCTGCTGCTGTGCGCGCGCACAGGCCGGCGGCGGGCACGAGGCAGCCTTGCGCACTTGGCAGCTGGCGATGCCGTCGGTGCACTCGCAACGCACGCACCGCTGCGGCCAGAACACGGCGCCGTCGTCGTGCCATTCGTCTGCGAACGCGCATGCTGCACTCACGTTGCACGCTTGCTCACATTGCACTCAACGAAATTTAGCTGTCCCCCATGAAAACGCGTGTGTCTCCCACAATATCAATCACACATGGCAATCTATTACCAGCTACCGTTTCTCAAATGAACCCAACGTTAAACATGATTTGTTTTTCTATTGCGGCAGCTTTTGTTGTAGCTCGCTTATTCTGGTCTCGCGCGCTGATTAGCTAAGTCCGCTGTGAACACTGAGAAGCATTGTAAACTCAACAGCGTACTGAACAAACTGTTTGTGTGGCGCACGAATGTAACCAATCACTGATGTTTCTTCATGGACTGCCATTCCTCAAGCACTTACTGTCTCTGTGGCAGCGCTTGCCGGTGTTCTGCTTGCATTCGGGGCAGCATTTTCCTTGGATGTGCACTGGATGGGCGCAGTCGAGTGGGGGGCACCCGATTGGCCTGCAGTCTGCTTCGCCGAGGATACACAGACACTCGGTGCAGTTCACGGAGTTTGTCCATTTGTCACCGCTCGCCATCGTCAGGGGACCGATCTGGAAAAGTTTGTAAAAATTGGTGACCTTGCTGATCGTGCATGCATGCATGCGTCTCCATTGGTGTGTGAACAATGCGGTCGCGCTCTTCAACTATTCTTTTTGTACTTGGCGCGTCGGACAGAAAACGATGACAGAAAGTATGTGTTGCAAAGTGTTATCAATTGACGAGAAGTGGCTCTGAAAAAGTTCTCTGCGCAAATTGGCGTTAAAAACGCATGTCAGCTGCCTCAAAACACAGGTGTATCGCAAGTTGACATTGTCGTTGGCGTGTTCAGTAGCAAGCCGTTTTTCGTGAAATAAAATGGATGGATTTTTGAGAACATACCCGGCATCCACGCTGGTGCAGTTGCACGTCCTTCAACCGTTGTTCATAGCTGCGTACGACCTCGCGCCAGTGCTTGAACTGCTGCTCGAGATACCCGACTTTGTGCTTCAGATAGGTGACCTCCTGATGGATCTCGCTCTTAACCCTGCTCTTCGCCTGTTCATTCACTCTTGCGTCACCAAATTTGTTGTCCGTCTTCACTGCCAATGGTCTGTCGGTTCGACTGAACGAAAACTTTGGCTCTCTAGTTGGTGTTTCCACAATCAACGGCTCGTCACTGTGCTGCGCCGCATCTTGCTGCGTCTCCTTTGCGTTCTCGTTACTTTTGGCGAGGTCAAGTTTTATGAACGGCGGCTTTGCCTCGTCGTCAGCGGCAGTGAGCGTCAGTTTCGGACAGTGGCGCGTCACCTGCGAGCGTCGGTCAATCTCGAACTCGCGCAACGTGCCCACGAATCGCTGCTCGCCAGGCTGCGCCGTTTGGCCGATCAGAAACGTTGGCTGGCCGCGTGCCAGTTCGGCCAAGTCGAGGCCAGCCGTGCGTCCGGCGGCCACCTGGCGACAATCGACCACGATGAACAGGTGGGCGTCGTGGATCTCGACGATCACGCGATGCCAGGCGCCGTCGTCCACGGCAAGCTGACATGGTCGAAGTTCATTAGTGCTTCAATCAAGATTACTTCAAAGCAGCACGCTTTAATGCGTTTTTAATGCAATAAACAAAATACGAAATGAATTCAGATTCCAGATTTCCTGCATCAAGCGATATGCTCATCTTCATCGTTTTGAGTGTCCAGTCTTTCCGTAGCAGCCCAGAACACAAACAAGCTATTCTTGTTGCGTCTCACGACTGACCGCTTCGACTGCGTCAATCGCCCTGAAATGGCCGTGCGTTGTGCGTGCCCTGACATTGATCCTGTCCGCGTGCGCATCACTGACCACCGTGAATGTCTCCGTGTTCAAACTCGTGTACGCACTGAACAACGGTCCACTCCTGTTGTTCGCTTGCACAAACTGCATCACAAGCGAGAAATTCTTTGCGCCCATCAGCTGGCCCATCTGCTTCGCGTGCGCTGGATTGATCAGGCGGCCTGCAAAGAAGGTTTTTTAAACAAGACCATTCCTCCAAATCGTATTGCTTTTCCTTCCTGAACGTCATTAGACAGCCAATTTATTGTCGATTCCATGCGACGCGAAATCAACAATTCTACACGAATGTTTGAATGCGATGAAAAACAACAAAACTCACGTGAATGGTCATTCTCAGTCAAATGAATGCCATCTGCGGACTTCATGGCCATTGGCTGGCTAAGTTGCACGCGACCAATCAGTAAAGTCGCCAAAAATAGTTTGGCATTCATGATAGTAAATCTGTGTTCTGCAAAACCAAACAAAACCACTTCTGTTCCCAATGGGAGTTTACA
The DNA here is from genome assembly GCA_030248135.1 of Theristus sp. LFF4_11. Taxonomy (NCBI): domain Eukaryota; kingdom Metazoa; phylum Nematoda; class Chromadorea; order Monhysterida; family Xyalidae; genus Theristus; species Theristus sp. LFF4_11. Next base: position 16,295 of record JASANC010003643.1, read on the forward strand.
GTGGGTCTGTTCCAACAGATGAAGACACAAACAGTGAGAACAAATAGCTGGCAAAACACAGCGACGTTCAAGCCTTCAGGCTTTCAAAGCTGTAAACAACAAATGCTCTCACTTTCGGAACAGCTGTATGAGATGAATCAGACGGACTGGGGTGCCAGTGACGCAAAGTGTAGTTGGAACCCACACAAACAGGCCCACTAAATTAGCCAAAAATTGCGTCTAACAAGTTGAAACTTTTCAAGCAAAAAACCATAGCCGCGTAATTCGATGAGAAAGTTGCAATGGTTAGCAACATTGCGTTTTTTAACACATGACATTTGAATGGCACATTGAACCCGCAAGTTTTACAGCCTAAATTGTAAAAAACCTTAAGCAACAGAAGACGAAAGACCTGCCGGAAAACTGTGACTGAATTGAACTGCAGTTTAACTATACAGCCGTCATTACTGCCCACATCTGCTTATTGAGTCGTCTGACTTCGGTCTTCAAATACGCAAATCAAATCAGCGTGCAGAAAATTCGCTAAGACAGCCAGAAAAGAAAACCCTGAAGTCAACGGGGTGGCACGTGCGGAACAAAGCCATCAAGAGTGTGGTGCATTGAAGCAAACAAAACAAGAAACACGACACAACACGCGCAAAGCGAAAGCACGACCGAAAATACAAAAAAAAAACACATCACATGATGCCCGTATTTGTGACTGGACGGTTACTGTCACCAGGGTTCGGCGTGGGAGTCCCGAGGAAAAACAAGGGAATTTTAAGATATAAACATTTACGTATAAGTATGTACATGCGTAAAACTTTTGAGTCTTGAGTTGCAATAATGCTAGTAGTTTTAATGAGACCTATCGAGTTTCGACTGTACGTTTCTTTTGTTCCAAGAGCCGTGTAAGTTCGGTCTGGTTGTTTCTGTGCGAGCCAGTATTCACTGGGGATTCTTGCCCGGCATCTACTTCGGACTGTGACGCCAACGACCGATGTCCGTGACCGGCGGGCGAAATACTCAAAGCCTGATGGAACCAACTCAGTTTCGCGGCAGTATCACTGCAGCAGCTTTGCTTTTGTGCGCAGGATGGCTGCAAAACACAGGCGCAAGTTCCAAAAGGCCGACTGAGACTTCGGGGGCATGATGAATGGGTGAAGAGCGTGTTGGAAAACGAGCGTACCGGGAGAGCAGCATAGACATTGCTTGCATATTAGCTGAGGCAGCCAGGCAAAACCGGCCATACTGTCACTGCCGCAATGCAACTCCAGCCAAGCTTTATTCACGGTTGTATCTAACCGTCTATGGCTTGTCGACTAAACCTTGCACTGCTTTGGTTGAATTGGTTCTGATCGAGTGTAACAACAGCAAACACGCACAAAAAACGTGGAGCTTCATGTGTGAAACGCTAAAATTAAACGGTCGCCTGATTGAGTGCTTACAATGCGTCCATATCACAACTCAAGGTTCAAGCAGTGCAGCAGCTAACTGAAAATTGCCAACCATGATCCAAAGAACTTTGTTTACTTGCTCTTGTTGGTGCTTTTCTAATTAGAACGCTCAAAATAGATAACGAATAACAACCAAGTAATGTGAAACACGTCGAATTCGTAAACGTCAAGTAATAGGCCTCACAGAGCGACAGGAAACAAGAAACCATGTGCTGAAGCCATAGCATCGTCATTTGGGCCGTAGACGCAAAATGAAGATAGTGAAAGAAACGAAACGTCGAAAACGAAACGAATAACTGAAAAGCAAAATGTGAAGACTGCAATGAAAAACGGAAGTCTTCTGTTCACGTCTCACTGATGAGCTGACGAACACTGCGGCCGGACGAAAATATCACAGCCGGACGGACAGGGTGGTCGAAAAATAATCGATCTGGGGTTTGTATTGATTTTACTTTTGCTTTGTTAAATTTGTTGTTTGTTAGATAAAAAATGAAAGTTGACAGATACAATGACTGTAAATATTTTCACCTAGCGGAAACCACGTCTTTGGTTTGACATGGAAAAACGTTTTCTGGTTACTTTTACGTCACCCTGTAAATGCTCCTCAGAAACACTGCAGCACTGATAATCACAAGCATGCATTCAGCCCACAAATGCGCCATTTGCCTGCATCACGTACATCCATCAGTGGCTGCCGCTATCTTTTGCTGCTTTTTGTCTCTTTCGGTCAGGCGGCCGAAAAATCCAATTTAGGAAGGGTTCGCAGATTTTTTCACACTTTCGAAACACTACTGTATTTTGCTACTGGCGTTCCACTTTTTCCGGCAATCGAGAGACGCCAAGCGAGTTTCAACTGTGACAGCGGTTCCGTTTTTTTCCGAAGTCGATTTCACAGTTTCAATTATTCGTTTATGCTTTGTGACACTGACTAAAATTGTTTTTATGGTGCGTTCGGATGGAAAAAAGCAGTTTGAGCCGAGCAATAGATAGGAAATTAGAATTTGAGAATAGCAATCACATCGGTGATGTGACGTGAAATGGAATGGTATTTTTTTTAACGCTTACGAACTGCAACAATCAAGCACACACATCCACAGTGTGGCGCAAAAATAGCGGCAACGACTTTGAAGCGCCAAACAGCACCAAACGCTCAACCATTTCAGTTGAAATTTAGACCATATACAGACTAGTTTCAACTTTTAGGCATTTTGTAATTTTCAGGCGGAACGCCATGAAAGTGCAAAAATGTCGAGTTAAAAGCAAAAAAATGTTTTACGGATTTCAACACATTTTCGTGTATTGAGGTAAGGATGTTTAGTGAAAGTTTTTTCAACAAAATAACGCGCGCTGCGGCGCTTCGAAGTCGTGGCCACCACTTCTGCATCGCCTTGTAGTGTGACAGTTAGCTTCTTTCTGAGCATGACACTGGTACCCAGAACATTTTTATTGAATTTCTTTGTCGCCTTTCGGCCAATTCACAACTGACACATATGTCTCACTGTGCAGAAAATATGTTTCACTATGCACTAGGTTTTCTTGAAAACAAAACCTAATCAGTTTGTTCCTTATAATTTTTTCGAAAAATTTACAGACATTTGGAGTACGAGATATCGGTCGGTAATTATGCAAGTAAGGACACAGTTAGACACAAATACCCTTCAAAAAAGTCTTCAATGAACAAAATCGTGTGCACTACAGACTGAACGGCAGAACACCGGACGCCAAGCAATGCTCACCATCCAAGTGATGAGTGTTGTGCTGAAATGTTTGGTTGCCGAATCTTTTGACTGACGGGGCTGCGAAAATGTTAGATGTTTAAACAACAGTTGAAATGCCGATGGTAAGAAGCTAAGGATGTCGCGCACCACGAAATCAAGAACACCACAACCGGTGTTGACCATCCCCCAGTTGAGCGTTGCCCCCATTCAACCTGACGATCGTTCTGCGTTTGCCATTTGACGCAAATCGACGCTTCACTCGCTTTTACCGACGACTTTCACATGGTCCCAGCTTGTGTTTCTGCAGCAAGTTTCAAAGTTTTAGTTTATTCTAATTTCCGCTTCACAGTACGAATGCTTCAACTTAGTTGAACCTGAACATCGGGGATGCACATGTTGATCGGGTGTTGGAGTTCGCGTAGTTTCATTAGCTGCTGAAGTATTCTTTGCGATTTTCAGATTTTCGGTTTTGTCTTGTTCGGTCTCTGAAATTTCGTTCCGTTTCATACATGTTTGGTTGGTGATTGCACGGTTTCAAACAAATTTTTCTTCCCAATTCCCACTGATTTTGTTTCGCAATGCTTGATGCTCATTTTTTGAAACCCAATAACAACATGAACTTGAGATGTGTTGTTTTTAGTGCATTTTTTCGCATTTCAGCGGTCTGAGATCGACAATGAGGATGCAATATAATAAAAAAGTGAGTTTACAGAAAAAGCTGGTATTGGCAACAAAGAAGAGCACCTGTGTTGCTCGTTGCATCTGTGCAGATAGAACTCGAACGCTGCACCGTGCTGAAAACCAGGTGTTGATTGCAGAATGATGCGGCGAGACACTAATAAACCACCAAAACACAAGAATAAAAACAGCAAAAAGTTGGCCCATGGAGTCAAAACAGAACAAAAGGAACTGCAAACTTCTCGGCGGCGGTGTCTCTGTTGTCTGTTTGCCTTGCTTGCGAGTGCCGCTGGTCGCCGCGCCTTTGCCGCCGTGGCTTCGTCTGCACGGCGATTGTTCGCTGCTGTGCCCAGCGACGTCGTCCGTCCATCAAGTACGCTGAGAAAACACGATGCTCCACAAGCGACTGCTTGTCCTTTGGTGCGCCTGCATTCGCGAACAGAGCGGTACTTCTACCAAAAACCGCAAATCATTTGCTCCGTCAGTCAGAAATAAAAAAAACGCAAAAAACTTGATACGTCAAGTTTAAACCGTCTCATTCTTTTTGGAAAAAGCAATAACTTTTCATTTTTATTAATTTGAGAGCTGCGGTCTGAGAAAGGAGTGTTCTTTACATGTTTCCAACGCATGACGTTGCGACATGCGTTTGCCGATGTGTTTTTTCGTAATGATGGTCTATACATTGCGCTGTAGGTGTTTTCAAATTGTTTGAGCAGATCAAGGAAATCTCATCACTGAAAAAAGCTGCGTTTTGTAGTGTTTTTTTTAAACGCCAGCGGTTGTCAATAAATTCGAGTCATACCGACACCGAGTGCACTTCCTGGCGACGACGGTGGCTCCAGCCGACAGCTGCAGCAGCCAAAACTTCGTTCAGATGCGGTTAACTGAGACATGATGAAAAAGCTACGAACTGTTGTTGTGTGAAAATATAGTCCCCAGACAACTTGTTGAAAATGACCTGCTGTTTGTCATGCTTTTTGTGAATTTATGTTTTGTTTCGTTGGTTCCACCCATTTTAATTGCCGGTTGCCACCGTGGTTTATGCAAAAAATACTTCAGGAAAATGTTGTAGCAATAACCGCAATCGATCACATTTGATTATGCAATTTTAACAATAAACAAAGAGATAAAAATAACCAAACAGACGCTTGTAATATCAGCATTATGTACAGGATTTGAAGAAAACGAAAAACACAAAAATGGAGTAAACAAGAAAACTTCAAAAAGATGCACATAGGACTTGTGATTGTTGTACAGCCCACTAACTGTTGTGTTAGCAGAGCAAAAATCCAAAGCATCATTCTACAGTAAATCACCGTGATACTGATTAAAATGGATTTTCAAGATCTCGAAAACATGCAAACCTGCAATCGTGGTCACACACGACTGGCGACTGAGTTTGCCATGGTGGACGCAGCTGCGGCGCGAATGGGCGACTTGCGTGGCGTCCGGCGCGGAGTGCTCTGGTGCAACGCAGAGAATGGCCGTGCTTCGGCAGTGGCGTCTGCGCGCGCGCACCACACGGCGTGCCTTGATGTAGTCGGCAATCAGCAGCGTCAACTGCAGGATCGACGGCTTCGGCATTGAGAACGTCATTCGTTCTTTCGTCGGCTCGTCCGGGTGGTGATTTGCCGATGACGACCGGCTGACAGTCAGCATGAAGTCGTCGTGGTAGCCGCCGAACGAGAGGATCGATGCGAACGAGTACGAAGTGATCATGTCCTGCAGTGTGCCGAGCGCATGCTTCACACATTTTCAAAGAATACCAAAAACCCTGAACTAGACAACATACAAGGGCAGCTCAACACAGTGCGTGCCGTGCATTACCCTTGACACTGCATGCTAGCTGTCACGAACCAAGTTCTGTGCGTTCAGCAGGTGCACTCCGGCATCGTTGACCGCAATTCGCACTCGTTCGTCCTGTCGCCAGCGCATGGCACCGGTGAACTGGACAGCACCGAAGAACGGCCACCTCCGGAGCACACCCAGAATCACACGGGCGCAGTCGGCAGCCGTGGTGCCACGCATGTCACGCCAGCGGTTCGAGATGTTGCCACTGCAGATGGACACACACAATTTGCTCATTTCGTCACAAATCAACTATAAAAATTTGAATACTT
>JASANC010003644.1:0-10573 GCA_030248135.1 Theristus sp. LFF4_11
GCATAAGGAAAAAGTGTCTTAAACGCATTTTCAGATAAAAAGAAAATACAATTTTGATGGTCAAAATTAAAAAATTGAAAAAGTTAATTAAAAATCCCAATTTAAAAAAAAATAGTTTAAAAAAATTTCGAACCCTAGACTAGGGTGTAGGATTAGGGGGAAAATAAGGGCATTGATAAAACTACAGACCCGCACCCGACCCGACCCGATAAAAATTGTGTGATAAAACTACAGACCCGATGTCGGGTCTGGTCTAGACCAGAAAAGCATTGATAAAACTACAGACCCGATGTTTTTGAAAAACTGCTCAAAATTTGAAAAAAAATTCAAAAAAAATAAAATTGGCCTAAAATCGGTCTAAATAAACCTTATTGGCTGGAAACAGGTTGCAAATATAAAAAATGTTTTTGCTTGGCGGGAAATTCAAAGATTGAATCAAAACGTGTCTGGTCACGGTCAGTTTTGTTTGCTTCACGCAGCTGATGTTACAAGTTCCATATATGACGGTGTGGCTCTGCGAGTAACAAAAAATACACGGCAGTTCTGGGCTCTTATTGGCTGCTCATGTTATCGATTTCCCAACGTGCATGAGCGTCGAATATCGAATCAGGATTTCCTGGATTTCACGCGTTCATTATTGTTGCTGCATGCGGCTGATGTTACACGTTTCGTATATGACAGAGTGTGGCTATGCGAGCAACACCACGACAATGCCGAACTGTGCAGGGCTTTTGCTGTGCATTGGTGCATGTGGATTGCGATTATCGCTTTTTGTGCAAAATGTCCTTCAAATTGTGTGTCCTGTGTTGTATCTCGCATAGCCACACTCTATCATATACAAAACGTTAGAGATGTCAAGAAAAAAAAATTTTCTATTTTTTTCTTTAAAAAAAAAATTTTTTTTTAATTTTTTTTTTTAAATGAAAGTTGTTCAGAATTTTTCAGGGAGTCCGAATATCACCATCTGAGGAGCCACCGACTTACCATATGACCCCAACAACTCATATGGGAGGAGGGTGAAAATTTCAGACTTGGTTTCGGCGACCCGATTTTCCCACCGACGACATCACGTCTCGTGTTTTGCTTCTCAATTCACCTCAAATAACATGGAAACAAGTTCCACAACAAACCGGTGTGATCATGCTGACGACACGAGGCGAAACAGCAACGAGCAACCAACGAAGTTACGCTTGCAGTGGCAGACAGTGCAATTTCCACCTTTCGAGATCCTGAAAAACGATGCGTAAATGTGAGTTCTCTGCTTCTATCTCACCTTAGCGACATCGGAATTTGTTGAACTAGCCTTTGCGACGCTCAAGTACTTCAATGCGCGAGTCGATCATCACTCACCAAGGCTGAAAACAGTCGATAAATCAATCCAGAATACCACCTGCAGCGTTGAAGACTAAGTGACAAGGTAAAGTCAAAGAAAATTTTTGTTGAACTTTCGAAAAATTATGCCAAAAAAGGCATTTTCAGGGCACATTAAAGAAAAAATTTCAAAAATTTTTAATAAAAAAAATAAAAAAATGCTCATTTTTTACTTTTTTTTAAATTTAAAAAAAAAAATTTTTTAACCCTTACATCTCTACAAAACGTGTAACATCAGCCGCGTGCAGTAACAATAGTGAAAGCGTGAAATCCAGGAAATCCTAAATCCTGAATCGACGCTCATGCACGTTGGAAAATCGATAACATGAGCAGCCAATACGAGCTTAGAACTGCCGTGTATGTTTTGTTACTCGCAAAGCCACACCCTCATATATGGAACTTGTAACATCAGCCGCGTGAAGCAAACAAAACTGACTGTGACCAGACCAGACACGTTTTGATTCAATATTTGAATTTCCCGCCAAACAAAAACATTTTTTATATTTGCAACCTGTTCCCAGCCAACTACGTTTATTTTGGCCGATTTTGGGCCAATTTTATTTTTTTTTGTTTTTTTCAAATTTTGGAGCACTTTTTCAAAAACATCGGGTCTGTAGTTTTATCAACGCTTTTCTGGCCTAGACCCGACCCGACATCGGGTCTGTAGTTTTATCACACAATTTTTATCGGGTCGGGTCTGGTGCGGGTCTGTAGTTTTATCAATGCCCGGAAAATAAAAATCCGGACCTTTTCGGGTCGAAGCGTCTCGTCGAGTTGAGTTCAGCTGTACTTTTCCTAAAGCTTCATTACTAAAGCGCACGCGCACGGGCATCGGCATGCTCATGCTCATGATCCACTAGCGCGCGTGCACACGCTCCGGCCCCAACAAAAACTTGTTCAAAACGCAATTGTTCTGACATCTTCCTTCTTGAAAAGGCTTGGCTTAGGTTAGGATTAGGTCAGGATATTGTTTAGCTTTGAATTAGGCTTTAGGATTAGGTTTTGGTTTAGGCTTGTTTAGGCAACGTCCGCCAACATCAGTGGTTTGATTTAGTACGACAGGCCAACCGTACTTTTAATTGCGAGACGTCACAAATTTTTTACGTAACAGTAAACATTTTTTTAACGCCAAACAACTGACAATGGTGGTTTTAAACGACGTTTTAACACAAAAACATATTCTCTAAGTTGCACTGAGTAAATTTGAAGGTGATTATCATATTAGTTGGCCGCATCACATTTTGCGATTTCTCTGTTTGGCCGCATCACATTTTGCGATTTCTCCTGTATTTTACTGTAAAGTAACTGTTAAAAAATCAGCTTTTCTAAGCAAAACCACATGGCTTCCAAAAAGACCAACGCTCCAGTGTTCTTTATCCATCAAATCACAACGTCAAGTTCAGCTTCTTGTCGATTCTGTCGCTCAGTTCGCTTATCGCCTGTACGCTCGTCGACAGCGGCTGCCGGATTTTGCCGATCGTCAGCCAGCGATCAAACGGCGCTCCCCACCACTCGAGTTTCTCGTTATCATACCTTTAATTGTCTCTTTTCAAATCTTTAGCGACATATAACGCTGCTGTGTGAGTTGACAAGTGACACACACTAATAAACACGGAAAGGACGTTAAGAAATTGGCTGCTGAAGCGGCTGCTAAAGTGGCTATTTTAGTAAATTTTTGGCCAATTTGTTAGCATCGTTTTCGTTGAGTGCCGAATGTGTGTATGTTTGAGTGTAAAAGCGAATGCAACATGACACCAAGAAACGTATGTTCATGTATTGATGTCAGTTCACGGTCTCACACCAATCTCTTCATCAAGCACCTTTCTCACTATTGTCTCATCAAGAAAGGCCAAGCAATGCGATTGTGGATGGGTGTGGCCGTTTGAAATGTTTGAAAGAGCTTTAGTGAAGACCAACTTGTAGCAAGCGTTGTTCGTCGGCGCCAGTGTCACCGCGTCACAGGCTTTGTCCTTTCGACACCAGTCCCAACAGTCCGCTGGCGACGACGCGAACTTGAACTCGGTGTGATTGTGCAGGCGGAAGTCAACGGCCGCGTGGAAGTCGTCTGAAATGGTTTCTGTTTTATTTTGCGGACAAAAAACACTTTTTAAACACTGTAAAAATGAAGATTTTTCGTCGGACTCACCGACACGCTTGCACGGATCGTTGTCGGGCTTGTTATCTTTGCAGGCCAACAGCGCCTCACCCATTGTGACCATGCAATCACGGCTGGCCTTTGCGATTTGGTAGGACAGACAAACCTGTGTGCAAAAATTGTCGGTTCTTTTGATTCTGCAACTCAATGCGCCTGCAGACATCGAACGGAAATCAGTTTCAGGCTTTTGATGCAGCAGTTCCAAATGGCTCGGGAGACTCAATCGTATCTCGGGGACACGGTCACTTTACCAGTTTGGAATTCCCGCGTCAAGCAAGAAACTATAGTCGGACTGGATAATTTCGGGCATTAGCTGATTGGCTGGTGCGTTACCGTAATCAGATTCAAACGCGGGCCGTTTAAATTGCACTTTGCTTTTTTTTAAATTTTAAGTTTTGAGTGTTTGTGTTGATGAATGTTTGAATTTTCAATGGACAAAACTTGTTTGTGATTTATGAAATGCAGAAAAATCAAAAAAAGTAAAGTTTAAGGCAAATTATTATTTTTTTCAGAAAAAGAACGACGACGACGGTGACAAATGTAAACAAAAATTTGGCCATGAAAGCTGCTGTTCTGTATTTTTAAAATGCAACAAAATGTCCATAAACAGTTCAAAGATGCAGAAAAACTAAAAACAGCTGCATCCAAAGGCACAAATTCATTTTACGAAAAAGAACGACGGCGACGGCAACGACGACAACTAGAAATGTTGTTGTGTTTGATTTTTAATTGAAAATTTTGTTTATGATGATTTGTTTTGTAGGAAAAATTTGAAAAGCAATCGGTTTTCAAACGAATATTCACTTTTCGAGCGTCGAGAGCGCATCACCGTCGCCGTCGTTCTTTTTTTGAAAAAAAAATAAAAATTCGCCTTAAAATGTACTTTTTTATGTTTCTGTATTTCATAAATAATAAATAAGTTTTGCCCATTAAAAATCCAAACATTCATGAACACAATCACTCAAAAATTAAAAAAATTAGAAAAACAAAGCGCAATTTGAACGGCCCGCGTTTGAATCTGATTACGGTAACGCACCAGCCAATCAGGTAATGCCCGAAATTATCCAGTCCGACTATATGCACCACTCTATACGAGCATTGCGTCGCAGAACCAAATGTAAGAGAAGAGACTACCACTATTTTTTCCAGTAAATCTCCAGTGCGTTGTTGAACAAAATGTGCGTCCAACGTACTGTGCAATCCCAATCGTCTTTCTTCGTGACATTCCCCTCATCTCGTTCGCCGGTCATGCAGAGGTTCCAGCATTGGTTCAGCGCTCCAGCTAACGGCACCAAACAGCCGTAGCACTGAGCGACGTATCCGGCGGTGCAAGACACGATGCTGCTGAAAAGTTGTGCGCTGGCTGCAATGGTCATCTTCTCTCAATTTTATTTGTAATCATTCAACCTAATAGACGTCTTTATTGGCTTTCGCAAACGCAGAAAGATGAGCAGATTGAGATGCAGATGTAACGGATTCAAATGCGGAATCCCTATACCATGCAGTAAAAAATAATTGGCTCAGCACTGTTGTGTCCTAATACGCATCGATGTCTTCGCCTTAGCGAGCATATCTGCATCTGCATCCATTTGCAGCGTATGCGTTTTAGTCTGCTTTGAAATCTATGTATTGGATGCAAATCAATGGCAGAACTTACATGTCAAAATTCGGGAAAACAAACAAACAATCATTCCCATACAACAATAAATAAACCAAAAAGGCCGTGCCGTACTTGTTTGGCAGCACAGCTTTCAGTTTATCCACCGAAGGCCAATTTTTTAAACGCTCGTCCTTGTTGGGTACCGGCCAACTTTTTGGAGCCTCGTCCTTGTTGGGTACGGGCCAACTTTTTGGTGCGCCGTCTTTGTTGGGTACTGGCCAGCTTTTTGGAGCCTCGTCCTTGTTGGGTACTGGCCAGCTTTTTGGAGCCTCGTCCTTGTTGGGTACGGGCCAACTTTTTGGTGCGCCGTCCTTGTTGGGTACTGGCCAGCTTTTTGGAGCCTCGTCCTTGTTGGGTACCGGCCAACTTTTTGGTGCGCCGTCCTTGTTGGGTACTGGCCAGCTTTTTGGAGCCTCGTCCTTGTTGGGTACGGGCCAACTTTTTGGTGCGCCGTCCTTGTTGGGTACCGGCCAACCTTTTGGTGCGCCGTCCTTGTTGGGTACTGGCCAGCTTTTTGGAGCCTCGTCCTTGTTGGGTACTGGCCAGTTTTTTGGAGCCGCGTCCTTGTTGGGTACTGGCCAGCTTTTTGGAGCCTCGTCCTTGTTGGGTACGGGCCAACTTTTTGGTGCGCCGTCCTTGTTGGGTACCGGCCAACCTTTTGGTGCGCCGTCCTTGTTGGGTACCGGCCAACTTTTTGGAGCCTCGTCCTTGTTGGGTACGGGCCAACTTTTTGGTGCGCCGTCCTTGTTGGGTACTGGCCAGCTTTTTGGAGCCTCGTCCTTGTTGGGTACTGGCCAGCTTTTTGGAGCCTCGTCCTTGTTGGGTACGGGCCAACTTTTTGGTGCGCCGTCCTTGTTGGGTACTGGCCAGCTTTTTGGAGCCTCGTCCTTGTTGGGTACCGGCCAACTTTTTGGTGCGCCGTCCTTGTTGGGTACTGGCCAGCTTTTTGGAGCCTCGTCCTTGTTGGGTACGGGCCAACTTTTTGGTGCGCCGTCCTTGTTGGGTACCGGCCAACCTTTTGGTGCGCCGTCCTTGTTGGGTACTGGCCAGCTTTTTGGAGCCTCGTCCTTGTTGGGTACTGGCCAGATTTTTGGAGCCGCGTCCTTGTTGGGTACGGGCCAACTTTTTGGTGCGCCGTCCTTGTTGGGTACTGGCCAGCTTTTTGGAGCCTCGTCCTTGTTGGGTACCGGCCAACTTTTTGGTGCGCCGTCCTTGTTGGGTATTGGCCAGCTTTTTGGAGCCTCGTCCTTGTTGGGTACGGGCCAACCTTTTGGTGCGCCGTCCTTGTTGGGTACTGGCCAACTTTTTGGAGCCTCGTCTTTGTTGGGTATCGGCCAACTTTTTGGAGCCTCGTCCTTGTTGGGCACGGGCCAACTTTTTGGAGCCTCGTCCTTGTTGGGTACCGGCCAACTTTTTGGAGCCTCGTCCTTGTTGGGTACTGGCCAGCTTTTTGGAGCCTCGTCCTTATTGGGTACCGGCCAACTTTTTGGAGCCTCGTCCTTGTTGGGTACTGGCCAGCTTTTTGGAGCCTCGTCCCTGTTGGGTACTGGCCAAGTTTTCGGAGCCTCGTCTTTGTTGGGTACGGGCCAATTTTTTGTGGGCTCCTTGCTTTCGGGTACTGGCAGTTCTTTTGGTTTTGCAACTACCGTCAGAAGTAGGAACGCTGACAAAAACAGCATAACTTTCGCTATCATTTTGGCACTATTCAAAATTCTTACCGGAAAACGAGGTCAAGATTCAAGAAAATTAAGTGTAGTTTGAAAGAAATATTGTTAACGTTTAAAATGTGCTATTGCAATTTGCTGATTTGCAATTTATCTCACGTTACTGATTATCAGTTGAAAATCAACAAAAAACAAAGAAAACGCAAACACAGTTGCAGATGTCAACGATGGAATGCAACCATTTTGACAGCGTAAAGTCGTAAAGTTACCGTATTACTGATTATCATCAACTTTATGGTGATCGTCACACACGGTTTTGACTGATACATAATTTTATCACGTTAATGTAAAATGTAGTGGACTATTAGAAAACAACAGAGGGCACCCTTCGGTTTGGAGCAATGGGTTAGTGTAGTAGGACTGAGGGGGTTGAAAAAAAATTGTATTTCGGTTTTTTCAATCCGAATATTTTTCGCCGATGCCCGTGCCTAGAGATGTAACGGTCAAAAAAAATTTTTTATTTTTTTAAAGTAAAAAAAATGAGCTTTTTTTATTTTTTTTTACTTTTTGAAATTTTTTCTTTAATGTGCCTTGTGAAAATGCCGTTTTTGGCATAATTTTTCGAAAGTTCAACAAAAATTTTCTTTGACTTTACCTTGTCACTTAGTCTTCAACGCTGCAGGTGGTATTCTGGATTGATTTATCGACTGTTTTCAGCCTTGGTGAGTGATGATCGACTCGCGCATTGAAGTACTTGAGCGTCGCAAAGGCTAGTTCAACAAATTCCGATGCCGCTAAGGTGAGATAGAAGCAGAGAACTCACATTTACGCATCGTTTTTCAGGATCTCGAAAGGTCGAAATTGCACTGTCTGCCACTGCAAGCGTAACTTCGTTGGTTGCTCGTTGCTGTTTCGCCTCGTGTCGTCAGCATGATCACACCGGTTTGTTGTTGAACTTGTTTCCGTGTTATTTGAGGTGAATTGAGAGGCAAAACACGAGACGTGATGTCGTCGGTGGGAAAATGGGGTCGCCGAAACCAAGTCTGAAATTTTCACCCTCCTCCCATATGAGTGGGGGTCATATGGTAAGTCGGTGGCTCCTCAGATGGTGATATTCGGACCCGAGACCTCCGCGGAGGGGGGGGGGGGGGGGGGGGGGGGGGGGGTCACGACACCCACCCCCAAAAATCCTGAATGACTTTCATTTAAAAAAAAAAAAAAAAATTTTTTTTTTAAGAAAAAAAATAGAATTTTTTTTCTTGACATCTCTACCCCCACCCCACCCATGAGATTTTTTCGCTTAAATTTTGAAGGAAAAACGCTAAATTTTGCTGCAAAATCTTTGAAATTACAATGAAGAATGTCAAGTTATCATATATTTAGCTTATATTATGGACTTTAAAGACAAAAAATCATGGATTTTGAGCAAAAATTCATGATTTTTGGATAGTCCGGAGAAAAATTTTGGGGGTGTCACTGTTACTCAGGTCCATCTAGGGGGGGGGGGGGGTTCGGGGGGGGGGTGTCTAGCAAATGTCGAGGGGGGGGGTGGATGGTCCAGTGTCAGGTTTTGGGGGGTGGGTGTCGCGTGACCCCCCCCCCCCCACCCCCCCCCCCCCACGCGGAGGTCGAAGGGGGGGTTTCGGCGACCCCATTTTCCCACCGACGACATCACGTCTCGTGTTTTGCCTCTCCAATTCACCTCAAATAACACGGAAACAAGTTCAACAACAAACCGGTGTGATCATGCTGACGACACGGGACGACAGCAACGAGTAACAAGTACACGTGGCGAAGACGACATTTTCGAGATCACAATGTGAGTTCTCTGCTTCTATGCGCGCTTAGCAGCATCCTTGAGCAACGCTGCATTTGTACTGTATCATCTTTTTAATCATCACCAAACTGAAAACGGTCGATATCAATCAGAGCTTCTGTGACGTCAAAGTGACAAGGTAAAGTCAAAAAAGAAATTTTTAATTTCGAAAAAATATGCCAAAAACGTACATTTTCAGGGCACATTAAAAGAAAAAAATTTCAAAGAAACGTAAAAATAAAAAAAAAGCTCATTTTTTAAAAATAAAAAATTTTGACAAAATATTAGGCATCGACGAGAAATGTTCGGATTGAAAAAGCCGAAATGCAATTTTTTCAACCCCTCGAGTCTAACCCATTTAGCCAAACCGAGAAAAGGGTACCCTCCACCCCATTTTGCACATTAACGTGATAAAATTATGTATCGAGTGTAGAAACCGTGTGTATTTACGTCACTGTTGACGTCTACGAGATATGTTCTCGTTTCTTTACTTTTTGTTGATTTTCAACTGATGTCAGTAACGTGAGATAAGAGTACCGTCAACTTGGAATAGCGCGGCGATTAACAATATTTCTTTCAAACCCCTTATTTTCTTGAATCTTGATTTTCGTTTTCCGGTAAGAAATTTTGAATAGTGCCAGATGACCAACTTGTTTTTGTCAGCGTTCTCTGACGGTAGTTGCAAAACCAAAACGACACCCCGAAGCAAGGAGCCACAAATTGGCCGTACAACTGGAACGAGGCTCCGAAGAGCCGAGTACAACGAGACGAGGCTCAAAAAAGCTGGCCGAGTACTGTAGACGAAGACCAAAGTTGGCCGAGCTAATAGGACGGAGCTCCAAACTGGCCAACAAGGCCAAAAATGGCCGGTGGAGCGCGAAAAGATGCACCCGTGCCCGAACTCCAAAATTTGGCCGATAAGGCGAGGCTCTGGAGCCAGTACTGGCAAGACGGCGCACCAAAGGTTGGCCCGTACTAATGGGACGAGGCTCCAAGCGTGCAACAGGACGGCACTCGGCCGACTGAACAGGACGAGGCCAAAGTTGCAGGACGGCGCACCCGTACTGTGCTCCAAAATTTGGCAATTGCAACAGGACGAGGCTTGGCCGGTACCCAACTGGCCGGTGACAGCGCACCACGCCAAGCCCGGCCAACTGGGACGAAGACTCCAAACATGCGGCCGATTTCTGGGGCAATTCCAAACCAGTACAACAAACGGCGCACCAAATTGCGGCGCAAGCAAGGATAAGCCGGTACCAACGGAAAAACTGGTACCGTTTTCCAACCCGTACTAACTGGCCGGTACCCAACAAGGACGGCCTCTTGGCCGGTACCGTAAGCACTTAAAGGCCCGTACAGATGCAATGTGAGACACCCGGTAAACGGCCAGTACCTAACAAGAGACGAATACAAAAAGCTGTATTACAGAACGGCACGCAAAAGGTTGGCCGGTGCCTGGGAGCAACTTTTTTGCACCAACCTAATACAAGGACGAGGCTCAAAAAGCTGGCCAGTACCCAACAAGGACGGCGCACCAAAAAATTGGCCGGTACCCAACAAGGACGAGGCTCCAAAAGCTGGCCAGTACCAACAAGGACGGCGCACCAAAAAGTTGGCCGTACCCAACAAGGACGAGGCTCAAAAAGCTGGCCAGTACCCAACAAGGACGAGGCTCCAAGAGCTGGCCAGTACCCAACAAAGACGGCGCACAAAGTTGGCCCGTACCCAGGACAAGGAGCTCCAAAATGTTGGCCGGTACCCAACAAGGACGAGCGTTTAAAAAATTGGCCTTCGGTGGATAAACTGAAAGCTGTGCTGCCAAACAAGTACGGCACGGCCTTTTTGGTTTATTTATTGTTGTATGGGAATGATTGTTTGTTTGTTTTCCCGAACGAGCAATACGTAAC